>SKCR01003295.1:0-86820 GCA_019454045.1 Zanthoxylum bungeanum
GCACCAACTCGTACACTTGTTGGAACCGAGAACTAGGGGACAGATGTTGGTGGTAAATTATGGTACCAAGGCATTTGAATAGTACGAAAAGGGTAGAAGGGATATTTTCCTCTGTGTAGAAGATCAGCTTCCACAAAGGTTGACTTTTTATATAATATTGCCGACCACAGGAAATGACATATGCCAACAGTAACGGCCGAGCACCTGGTAACCCTTGACCGACCACTTCAGAATGGATGGTTAAACATGGTCGAATCGGCAGCAGCATCCTCAGTTGAGAGGACCATGGTGACCGGCCTCATGAAGACCGGTCTGATGACAAGATATTTTCCACCGCCTCATTCTTACAGGATAAGATGATGGGACATCATCCTTACAGGTGTATAATACAAGATAAGGTGATGGGACACAGTAATAAAAGAAGTAAGATATTTTCGGCCAAGTGGCCTTGGGGGAAAGAATTCCATTAATGAGCCTACATGGGTGACATCATCTAGATGAGGGAACAACACCGCCTCCTTACTAGTATAAATGGAGGGGGAAACACATTTGTAAGGGTTAGCTAATTGATTATTTAAAAAACGAGATTACAAAAGAAGGAATATAACTATCTTGTAAACCCAAACAACTCGGTTTTTACATTGACCGATCACAAAATAGGTCGACCGAACACGTTTCAGTAATAAAACATCCCACCCATTTTGTGCCTGTGGACGTAGGTTGGATTCGATCCACCGAACCACGTTAAATTCTATTTGTTGATCTGTGTGTTACTCGCTTTTCGCTAAGTTTGCATTTGGTTTCCCATAACCAAATAAATTCACAGTTGAAGGAGGATTGTCCCGGGAGTAGTATACTCTTATTGCCCCTGAGACGAAAATCACCCGTCCACAGATATTTTCCCCTTCCAAAAAATTTCAAATTCCATTTTTTTTCAATTGAGAACAAGTAAAAATCTTGTTGGGTTTCTACGGTCCCAAGGATCGATTAAAGCAATGAAACATATATGTGAATACACGAAGAAGTTGCGGAATACTTACATCGATCGGTTGAGGCGATGCGAGGAACAACAAAAAACTTTTTAAGCCCTTTGTAAATCACGGCAATATGCAGTTTTTGTGCTCTCCAATTTCGGCAATGGTGATCCCTCCAAGCTCCAAGCTTTGTGTGATTCCATACTCACGAGTATGTTTCCCTATCACCTTAGGATAACTCCATTATGTGCTAGCACTCTTGATTTTGCAACAAAATCATCACTTTTCTTCTCATTGGCTCACGGTGAAACCAGTGAACGAAGAAGAAATTCTGCCCTTTGGCGTGAAGATGGAGAGAAGAAAGAGAGAGGAGAGATGTGTGTTGGTTGGTGAAAATTGTGTATCTAATACACTTTATGAATTTTCAAAATTCATTTTCCTTATTTTGCTTTCCAAAAGTCAAGCCATTAAAGGCTACAACCACTACAACAACTATTCACATCACAAGGACTACATATCACATCACTCAAAGTGACAAGTGATTTGACGCTTGAAGTGACTAATTCCAAATTAACGAATTTTCCGTTGCGACGTAATTAAATAATTATGCCTAGCAAAATCACTATTCACGTCGCTAACGAATTAATTCTAAACTAACTCGTTTGCCCGAATTAAAATCTAATTTTAATTCCGCGTCGAAATCCAATTTCGTTTAATATATCGAATATATTAATTTATCGATTAATTCCGAATTAATCGTTTTCTCTCTTTAATTAATATTTTATCCCGGATAAAATATCTACGTAATTAATCCCAAATTAATTTTCTTTCTCATCTAATTAATCCCAGATTAATTAAGTGCGAGTCATACGCCATCGGTGAATCTTCGGGAAGTGACCCATGAGATCCCCGGATATATTGGCAGTAAATTCGGTCGTCGGACTATCCGAACACGTACGTACCTAGTACTACGTTTTTACCGATTTACAAGACAAGGTTGGCTTCTTGCAAAATGCCATGCCTACCCAATTCTCCAGAAATATCCTTACAGGAATATGTGATCTATGTCAGATGTAGTATATGTAGTATTGCGTATTTCGATCCAGTATCGGATGTCACGTGCTAGGCCTGGGACTGGAATTATGTCTGCCCCGTACAAAGCACATATCAGATCTCTAGTAACTAGTCTCTATAATCGGATAAACATGACCTAGTCATTTTATCCCGATGACTGCAGTACATAAGAGAACCAGTTTCGTATCATACGTGACCATCATCTTCATTATGACCGGAGTGATACTTCCGTCTTGACATCACACCCAATGCACTACGATTCTCAATATACCCAACAAAGGCGTACACAGAACCGGTTAAAGCCCTGGAGGACCAAAACCAAAGTACATACATTGTCGCAAGTATTAGCGGTGCAAATCTCAGGTTAAGACCAAATACACCTACCCTGATTTCGGACTTCCATAGACACATAGTCATACTACCAATGGAATTCCGAGGGGTCTATCCAGAGCGAAGCTGTTTTCCGTACCATCGGTAAAACACAACCTCCTACTACACTTGCATGAGTATCCTATACCTAAATATATGAGAACTATGTCGTTATGCCCTCACAACGCGCACAAGTGTAATACTACTCTTTTACGCATTATCGATGTCCAATCTCGATAATACTCTGACTAGGGATATTTAATGATTAAACCTTCGTGGATTGATACTGTCTCATATCATCTCAATCCAGGTACTAATCATAAGGACCTTCTATCATTTATACATCTTGGTGATCTAATCACAAATGATAAGAGAGCAATTTCCTTTGTCACATAGTTAATTTGTACAACAACACCATGATCTGTACAAATAGTGACGTTATGGGTCATAACTGTCCAAAAATCTCCCACTTGGCCTATAGCCAGTCACTCGAGTGTCCTACACCCGAACTATGTATGGTTCGCTCAAACTTATGCTGAAAAAATGCTTTCGTCAGCGGATTTGCATAATTATCATCTGATGTGATTTATTCGATGATCACATCACCACGATGTATGATCCGAATGAATCAGATGAATAGTCGAAGTATATATCTGGATCGTTGATGAGACCATTAATTCTTTAGCCTGTGCTGAAGCCTAGCTTAGCTGCTAACAAAACTATATCTAATCTAATTAGATTATTATCAATCCAGAAGCTTCTATTGCTGCCTCAGCCGCAGCAATAATCCACTTTTGTTGTTTATCGGTAACAATATCTTGCTTGGAAGATTTCCAGCTCACTGTTCCGTTATTCAAACTGTATAATACCGTTCTTACGACTTACAGTCGTTTTATCGGTTTGGAAACTTGCAGTAGTGAACCCAGTCACTTCAAGTTCTCATTCTCCATAGTATAAGAAAGCATAATTAGTTTTTCTAAGATACTCAAGGATGTTCTTAACATCAATCCAATGAATATCACTTGGATTGACCCGATTGTGACTCCATATGCTCAAAGCGTATGAGACACCATGTCGCGTATATTTTTCAATGTACGAGTTCTCGGAGAGTATTAACAACTTTAAATCTATCCCAGTAGATCTTTATTCCTAGAATAATGGTTGTTTCTCCCAAGAATTCTACGGAGAATTCTTCTCGAAAGCCAAGCTTTCACCGATTGTAATTATGGGAATATCATTTCCAAGAAATGATATGTCATCATTTTATAGGATAGTCACTTTCAGTGCGCTCCCACTAACCTCCTTATATACACAAGAATCATTTTCGTTTTGAATTAAATCATAAACTATTATGATTACATCAAAAACGATAATTCCAAGAATGCTATGCTTGCTTCAATCCATCCATGGATCGAATAACCTGCAAACCTTGTTTGCTAGTTATGGTACGACAAAACCGTCAGGATGTTGTAAACATCCTCCAAAAGGTTTCCGTTAAGGAGAACGGTTTTGGCATTTAGCTGCCACATTTCATAAATGAAACATGCAGCATTAGCAAGCATTATCCAAATGGATTTAACATGGCAACAGGTAAAAGGATTCGTCGAAATCGACACAATTTTGATAATGATACATTTTCGCTACAAGCCTAGTTTAGTACGTTGGTATGTTGCCTTCCATGTATGTCTTCCTTGAAGACTTATATAGTACCAATAGGCACAATGCCTTCCGGTACAACAACTAGTATCTAAACTTGATTGTTATACATGGAATCCATTTCGAACATCATGACACTTTGCCATAAAAGGGAGTCGATACCTTGTATCACTTCCTCATACGTAGTCAGTTCGTATTCCTCAATAAGATTGGCATCTTTATGAGGTGAGATCAGAAACCCATACCCTGTTGGACAGTTATGACCCATAGCGTCACTATTTGTACAGATCATGGTGTTGTTGTACAAATTAACTATGTGAAAAAGGAAATTGCTTTTTTATCATTTGTGATTAGATCACTAAGATGTATAAATGATGAAAGGTCCATATGATTAGTTCCTGGATTGAGATGATATGAGACAGTATCAATCCGCGAAGGTTTAATCATTAAATATCCATAGTCAGAGTATTATCGAGTTTGGACATCGATAATGCGGAAAATACTAGTATTACACTTGTGCGCGTTGTGAGGGCATAACAGCATAGTTCTCATATATTTGGGTATATGATACTCATGCAAGTGTAGTAAGAGGTTGTGTTTTACCGATGGTACGGAAAACAGCTTCGCTCTGGATAGACCCCTCGGAATTCCATTGGTAGTATGACTATGTGTCTATGGAAGTCCGAAATCAGGGTAGGTGTATTTGGTCTTAACCTGAGACTTGCACCGCTAATACTTGCGACAATCAATGTACTTTGGTTTTGGTCGTCCAGGGCTTTAACAGGTTCTGTGTATGCCTCTGCTGGGTATATTGAGATTCGTAGTGTATTGGGTGTGATGTCAAGACGGAAGTATCACTCCAGTCATAGTGGAGATGATGGTCACGTAGGATATGGAACTGGTTCTCTTATGTACTGCAGTCATCGGGATAAAATGACTAGGTCATGTTTATCCGATTATAGAAACTAGTTACCAGAGATCCGATATGTGCTTCGTACGGGGCAGACACAATTCCAGCCCCAGGCCTAGCACGTGACATCCGATACTGAATCGAAATACGCAATACTACGTATACTACGCCTGACATAGATCACATATTCCTGTAAGGATATTTCTGGAGAATTGGGTAGGCATGGCGCTTTGCTAGAAGCCAACCTTGTCTTGTAAATCGGTAAAAACGTAGTACTAGGTACGTACATGTTCGGATAGTCCGACGACCGAATTTACTGCCAACATATCCAGGGATCTCATGGGTCGCTTCCCGAAGATTCACCGATGACGTATGACTCGCACTTAATTAATCTAGGATTAATTAGATGAGAGAGAAAATTAATCTGGGATTAATTACGGAGATATTTTATCTGGGATAAAATATTAATTAAAGAGAGAAAACTATTAATTTGGAATTAATCGATAAAATAATATATTTGATATATTATTCGAAATTGGATTTCGACGCGGAATTAAATTTAGAATTTAATTCGGGCGAATGAGTTAATTTAGAAGTAATTCGTTAGCGATGTGAATAGTGATTTTGCTAGACATAATTATTTAATTACGTCGCAACGGAAAAATCGTTAATTTGGAATTAGCGAACCCGAACCTGAGCCCGAGAGTGTTTGTAAGTGCACTCGCATTTCGAATTCAAGTACGGCCCGTAAGTCACATCAAGCGTCAAATCACTAGTCGCATCAAACGTCAAATCACTTGTCACTTTGAGTGATGTGATGTGACAACTTGTCACTTGATTGAGTGATGTGAATAGTTGATGTAGTGGTTGTAGCCTTTAATGGCTTAACTTTTTGAAAGCAAAAATTGTGTATATGATTTTTAGAAAATTAATTACCAATTACACAACAACCTAACACACATTTCTCTCTTCTCTCCTTCACGCCCAGGAGGCTTCACTTCTTCTTCTGTTTTTTGCTCACTGCCGAGACAAACAAGGAGAAACAAGTGATGAATTTGTTGCAAAATAAAGAGTGCTAGCACACAATGGAGATATACAAAGGTGATAGGGAAACCCACTTGTGAGCTTGGAATCACCATTCGAAAGCTTGGAGCTTGGAACTTGGAACTTGGAGATGGCCGAAATTTTGGAGCCCAAAATCTGCTCACTGCCGTGACTACCTTGGAGGGAGAAAAAGATTTTTGTTCTTCGTCGCATCGCCTCAACCGCTCAATGTAAGTATTCTGCAACTTCTTTGATGTATTTGCACGTATGTTTCATTACTTTAATCAATCCTCGGGACTTAGAGGAACCCAACAATGGTATTAGAGCGAAGTTGAGCATGAAACTTGAACTTAGGGTTAAAATTGGGTAAAATCAATTTGAGCATGATTTGATGAAATTGTTTGATTGAGCATGCTTAAATGATATTTAATTGAAGTTTAATTGGATCAATTTCATGAAATATTGATTGGATCAATTTTTCCCCTTTTGGTTGGCTTGGCCGAATACCACATGCCTTAAATGTCTTGGTATTTTTTTGTGTTTTTGATCATTGGATGAGTTGGAAAACAATTGGGTAATATTGAATTGGATTTAATTGGATTAAATTCGAATCGGATATATAAATCCCCAAAATGCCGAGAGCATACTAGCATGGAAAATGGGTTTGATTTTTGTTTAAAATGTGTTGGACATGTTTTAATGTTGATGAGCATAATTAATTAGGCTAATTGATATTTTGGTAATATTAATCAAGGTAATTAATTATGGATTACACTTTGAGTAATTAAATTATGAAATTGGAATTTTGAATTTAATTATGTTGGGCTTAAATTGGATTTGGGCTTGAAAAGTTGTAATTGGGCTTATTGGGCTTGGTTGTACCAAGATTGGTTTAGGCTAAATTGGTTGGATCCAATTGGGCCCAAAACCACATCCATAAAGTCCAATTATGACGAATGGACCTTTAACTTTAATTGGGCCTAATGGGCCTTAATTGGTTTCTAGGCATATAAGGGTGATTCCTTTAAATGGGCTTTAATCTTTGGGTTTGACCCATGTTGACCAAAAGTCCATGCCTTAAGAAATTAATTGAAAGCCCATTGGACTTTAATTAAATTAACATTGGATGTTAATCGGGCTTTGAGACCCGTAACGGTTAGATTTAGAATCTAAGTCGTAAAGGTTCGTTAATAAAGTGTAATATTTAATTTGGAATTAAATAGTGAATTAGTATTAAATACAAATTAAATTTGATTTAATGTTGTAGTTTAATTTAATTCAAGAATTCGTACCTTGAGTACTTATTCGCAAAACGAGTTTGACTCGCGCAAAATCAAATCGTTGTTTGAACATTGGATGGTCATTAATTATCAGATTAATTAATTGGATTAGATTGATTGATAACATGCTTGTGTGAATACATGGTTGCGATGCATGAATAATGTATATCGGATGAATATTATATGGGTGGGGCAATTTTGGAAATTGTTGTAATAAATTTAGAATTTATTAATTGGACCTGCGTGTCCAGCCTATTACCTCCTTACTCTATGTATTTCTCTTCTCACTTATTCCCCTCAATGTAAATGAGGTTTCTTTAGAAGTGTTATGTAACAGGTAGAAGCAATACTTGTGCTAGCGGGAGAGAGGAAATGGAGAGATTTGTTCTAGGAACAATGTGTAAAGTATCCATCCGCATATCATTATTATTTATTTTACGTGCCTTATTATGTGTTTAGAATGCATGTTAAGGGTGTTAGATGATGAGACATTAACAAAGATAATAAATTGGTTGCCAATTTGCACGTGAAAAACCCTCAAATAATATTAAACGTTTTCATTCTATTGAGTGATTCTTACTCAAGATCTAAGACTGGCATTGGTTTGTTGGACAAAGTCAAGGCCTTTGTCCGTTGAGGATGTGTTTGAATCACGAGAGCTTTGTTCCTATTGGTGTCTTGTCCAATTTGTGATTTGTTGGCCAAAGTCAAGATCACTTCTTGTCCATCGACATTGATTACGAAGCTTTCCATGGTCAATGGGTTCCGCTTAACTGGGATCACTAAGTTTGTTGTGCCAAAGCCAAGGCTTAGTTGATTCAGAGGAAAAAGGTTAGGCAATATATTGGATATATTGGCATATACAAGATATATGTTTCGGACTTGGATGTCCACCTACTGGATCTAGGAATTGGATGAGATCCAATTGATCTTAGAGATCTACCTAGTTAATTATCATATAATTTGTTGGCCAAAGTCAAGATTGTGTGTTATTTAACGGGATCCTAGCCCACTAGGAAACCAGGTTTCCCGAGTACTCCACAGAGGGTTAGAGGCTCGCCGAAAAATAGTGGGAGGCAAGTATTAAATTTGCAATATTCATTTAGTAACTTGCCATACGCGCTCATTACAAATATTTCGTCGTCAAATAAATTAATTTATTAGTTGGACTAATAATTAATCGTTGTTTTAATAAACAGTTGGACTGTATTCAAACTATTTCAATTAATAGTTGATTATATAATTGGATTATAGTAATCAATATAATTGAATTAACATATTAAATTATAGTTGATTATATAGTTAGACTATAGTAATCATTATAACAAATAGTACCTAAATCGTTGATTAAATAGTTGGACTATTAGAATCAAGATAAATTGAAAGATTAGTGTTTAAAACATAATCCTGGGTGAAAATGTTATTAAACGACTTTAATTTTCAAATTGGGAATAATGTTTCAGTATGGTCCTTGAAACTAATAAGTTACTTTATTTGATAAAATAACATATTAGGCCTAAGCCCGGAGTTAAGAAAATAGTAGAACATGATATTTGGAATATTCATGTGATGATAACTTTAGTGCTTAATCCAGTAAGCTTGCCAAATAGACTCCTTAATTTCTTAATCAGAACTAAGGATTAGATCCTTATAGTATGATAATGAAATTGAAGGATCTTCATAGATCTATCCTTAGATCTTAGAAGTACAAACAAGTAGTAAACTCTTGGAGATTTAATGGCTATACTCAAGGAGACAAAGCAAAGTTTGCAATAAGGCAAGAAGCGCAAGGCACACATCTTATTTCGACATTCCGGAAGGCCAAGGGTTGGCCAAAGGCTTCTGGAGTGTGGAAAAGGCAAAGGCAAAATCATTATAATCTTCTGGGAAGATAAATGATATATCCCAAAATGTCTGCCTAAACTGTGGAAAACGGGGACACGGAAGCGTGAACGCCGTATGGACAAGGCTGACATGAAGGAATTGAAGAACGGGCAAGGCTCAGACTTCAAATATGTTTGTCATTAAATATGTTCACTGCTAGTATTAAAATTGGATTTTAGATACTGGATGTGGTACATAAATATGTACTAGTGTGCAGAATCTGCTGTAAGCAGGATACTGACTTCAGATGAGATTAATCTGCGATTCAGAAACGGGACGACAGTCACTGTTTTAAAACCGTAGATACCTAAGTTTAGGAACTACCATTCGGGGTGTACTTAAATTAGGAAGTGTTACAATGTAACTAGTTTGACTAGATACATTATCTCTATATCAAGGGTTTAACCCGTTGCGGGTATACCTTTATATTCTAGAACACTAAAGTGTTTTATTATATAAAGATGATATTGAGATAAACACATTAGATGTGAATAACAGAATTATATTTTGAATATAAATAAATCTCAAACATATAATACGACAAACAAATAGCTCAAACTGACTTGATCAGATGAAACATATTGTGGCATTGTTGTCTGGGACACAATTAAACACGACTCGTATATCCACACTTTTGAAGAGTAGTACTAGGACAAATTTGATTCCAATCAAATAAAGTCTATAATCTAGTTTATTGGGCAAAGTGCCTGAAACACTCTTTACTTGGTAAAAGTGCAATTGCCACCGGTCTGTTAGCCCTAGTTCATAGTGAAGCAAGTGGGCCCATGTCTAGCTCGGGTAGAGGTGGATATGAATATTTCATGAATTTACGGATGTGGCATCGCGTTATGGTTATATGTTTCTTTGAAACACAATCGGAAACTTTTCAGTTTCGACACGAAATAGACAAACAGATCGGCTAAAGTATTAAACCATCACGGTTAGACCATGATGGAAAATACTTAAGCAATAAGTTTCTAGTATACTTGAAAGAGTATAGTATTCTTTCAATGAGGACTCCTCCCAGAACACGTCAATTTGATGGTGTTCCGAACTGAGAAACCGAATTCTGTTGGACATGATAAGGTTAATCATGAGTCGCTCTGAGCTACCATTTCCTTCAACGGATACGTATAAACAGTGCAGAACTTATTTAGATTAAGGTTCCATAAAATCTGTTTGACAGACTTCATATTAGATATGAACAGGAAAGAAAACTGGTTTTCTCATTCCTGAAGATTTGGGATGCTGGGCATATGTTTGGATGATACCAAACTAGAACCCAAATCAGATAAGTGCCAAATTGTAGGTATCATAGGGATACCAAAGTATAGTACTTATACAACTCACAAGAGAATAATGTAATTGTTGCTCACCATGCGGTTTTCCTAAGAGGAATACCTATATGCAGTGGTAAGTGGGAGGAAAGTAAAACTCGATGAAAATCGGAGTGATACTGTTCCAGGCACCGAGTCCTAATGGAACACAAATAGTTCATCAATGATGAAACTATACCAATAATCTTCGAATACATAAGAACCACGTAAGTCGGAGAGAGTCAGAAAACAATCTAGGGTATGAGTTTCTGATTTCACCTCATAAAGATGTCAACCTTATTGAGGAATACGAACTGACTACGTATGAGGAAGTGATACAAGGTATCGACTCCCTGTTATGGCAAAGTGCCATAAAGTCCAAAATGGATTCCATGTAAACCACCAAGTTTGGATATACTAGTTGTTGTACCGAAAGGCATTGTGCCTATTGGTACTATACAAGTCTTCAAGGAAGACATACATGGAAGGCAACATACCAACGTACTAAGCTTGGCTTGTAGCGAAAAGGTATCGTTATCAACATTGTGTTGATTACGACGAAACCTTTTACTTGTTGCACAGTAGTAAATCCCTTTGGATAATGCTTGCTAATGCTGCATGTTTCATTTATGAAATGTGGCAGCTAAATGCCAAAACCGCTTTCCTTAACGGTAACCTTTTGGAGGATGTTTACAACATCATGGCGGTTTTGTCGTACCAAAACTAGCAAACAAGGTTTGCAGGTTATACGATCCATGGATGGATTGAAGCAATCATTGGAGTCTTGGAACTATCGTTTCAATGTAATCATAATAGTATATGATTTAATTCAAAACGAAAATGATTCTTGTGTATATAAGAGGGTTAGTGGGAGCGCACTGAAAGTGACTGTCCTATAAATAATAATAATACATATGTCATTTCTTGGAAATGATATTCCCATAATACAATCGGTGAAAACTTGGCTTTCGAGAAAATTCTCCGTAGAATTCTTGGGAGAAACAACCTTTATTCTATGAATAAAGTTATATTGGGATAGATTTAAGTTGTTAGTACTCTCCGAGAACCGTACATTGAAATAAATGTACGCGACCTGGTGTCTCATACGCTTTGAGCATATGGAGTCACAATCAGGCCAATCCAAGTGATAATTATTGGATTGATGTTAAGAACATCCTTTAGTATCTTAGAGGATCTAAGGATGTTGTCTTATATTATGGAGAATGAGAACTTAAAGTGACTGAGATCACTACTAACAAGTTTCCTAACCGATATAAACGACTATAAGTCGTAACAACGGTACTATAAAGTTTGAATAACGGAACAGTGAGATGGAAATCTTCCATGCAAGATACTGTTATCGAATAAACAACAAAAGTGGATTATTGCTGCAGCTAAGGCAGCAATAGAAGCCATTTAGGTCGATAATAAATCTAATTAGATTAGATATAGTTATGTTAGCAGCTGAGCTAGGCTACAACGCAGGCTAAAGAATTAATGGTCTCATCAACGATCCAGATATATACTTCAACTATTCATCTGATTCGTTCGGATCATACATCGTGGCGATGTGATGATCGAATAAATCGCATCAGATAATAATCATGCTAATCTGCTGACGAAAGTCTTTTCTCAGTAATTTGAGCGAACCGTACATAGTTCGGGTGTAGGACACTTGAGTGACTGGCTATAGGCCAAGTGGGAGATTGTTGGATAGTTATGACCCATAGCGTCACTATTTGTACAGATCATGGTGTTGTTGTACAAATTAATTATGTGACAAAGGAAATTGCTCTTTTATCAATTGCGATTAGATCACCAAGATGTATAAATGATGAAAGGTCCATATGATTAGTTCCTGGATTGAGATGATATGAGACAGTATCAATCCGCGAAGGTTTAATCTTTAAATATCCCTAGTCAGAGTATTATCGAGATTGGACATCGATAATGCGGAAAAGACTAGTATTCCACTTGTGCACGTTGTGAGGGCATAACGACATAGTTCTCATATATTTGGGTATAGGATACTCATGCAAGTGTAGTAGGAGGTTGTGTTTTACCGATGGTACGGAAAACAGCTTCGCTCGGGATAGACCCCTCCGAATTCCATTGGTAGTATGACTATGTGTCCATGGAAGTCCGAAATCAGGGTATGTGTATTTGGTCTTAACCTGAGACTTGCACCGCTAATACTTGCGACAATCAATGTACTTTGGTTTTGGTCGTCCAGGGATTTAACAGGTTCTGTGTACGCCTCTGCTGGGTATATTGAGAATCGTAGTGTATTGGGTGTGATGTCAAGACGGAAGTATCACTCCAGTCATAGTGGAGATGATGGTCATGTAGGATACAGAACTGGTTCTCTTATGTACTGCAGTCATCGGGATAAAATGACTAGGTCATGTTTATCCGATTATAGAAACTAGTTACCAGAGATCCGATATGTGCTTCGTACGGGGCAGACACAATTCCAGCCCTAGGCCTAGCACGTGACATCCGATACTGAATCGAAATACGCAATACTACGTATACTACGCCTGATATAGATCATTTATTCCTGTAAGGATATTTCTGGAGAATTGGGTAGGCATGACGCTTTGCTAGAAGCCAACCTTGTCTTGTAAATCGGTATAAACGTAGTATGAGGTACTTACGTGTTCGGATAGTCCGACGACCGGATTTACTGCCAACATATCCGGGGATCTCATGGGTCGCTTCCCGAAGATTCACCGATGACGTATGACTCGCACTTAATTAATCTAGGATTAATTAGATGAGAGAGAAAATTAATCTGGGATTAATTACAGAGATATTTTATCTGGGATAAAATATTAATTAAAGAGAGAAAACTATTAATTTGGAATTAATCGATAAAATAATATATTTGATATATTATTCGAAATTGGATTTCGACGCGGAATTAAATTTAGAATTTAATTCGGGCGAATGAGTAATTTAGAATTAATTCGTTAGCGACGTGAATAGTGATTTTGCTAGGCATAATTATTTAATTACGTCGCAACGGAAAAATCGTTAATTTGGAATTAGCGAACTCGAGCCCGAGAGTGTTTGCGAGCGCACTCGTATGTTGAATTCAAGTGCGACCCGCAAGTCACATCATGCGTCAAATCACTAGTCGCATCAAGCGTCAAATCACTTGTCACTTTGAGTGATGTGATGTGACAACTTGTCACTTGATTGAGTGATGTGAATAGTTGATGTAGTGGTTGTAGCCTTTAATGGCTTGACTTTTTGAAAGCAAAAATTGTGTATATGATTTTTAGAAAATTAATTACCAATTACACAACAACCTAACACACATTTCTCTCTTCTCCCTTCTCTCCTTCACGCCCAGGAGGCTGCACTTCTTCTTCTGTTTTTTTCTCACTGCCGAGACAAACAAGGAGAAGCAAATGATGAGTTTGTTACAAAATCAAGAGTGCTAGCACACAATGGAGACATACAAAGGTGATAGGGAAACCCACTTGTGAGCTTGGAATCACCATTCGAAAGCTTGGTGCTTGGAACTTGGAGATGGCCGAAATTTTGGAGCACAAAATCTGCTCACTACCGTGACTACTTTGGAGGGAGAAAAATATTTTTGTTCTTCGTCGCATCGCCTCAACCGCTCAATGTAAGTATTCCACAACTTCTTTGATGTATTCGCACGTATGTTTCATTTCTTTAATCGATCCTCGGGACTTAAAAGAACCCAACATACCTCAGGTTATTTTCTGACTCTCTCCGACTTACGCGGTTCTTGTGTATTCAAAGATTATTGGAATAATTTCATCCTTGATGAACTATTCATGTTCCATTAAGGAATCGGTGCCTTGAACATTATCACTCCGATTTTCATCGAGTTTTACTATCCTCCCACTTACCACTGCATATCGGTATTCCTCTTAGGAAAACCGCATGGTGAGCAACAATTACATTGTTCTCAAGTGAGTTGTATAAGTACTATACTTTGGTATGCCTAGGATAACCTACAATTTAGGCACTTATCCGATTTGGGTTCTGGTTTGGTATCATCCAAACATATGCCAAACATACCCAAATCTTCAGGAATGAGAAAACATAGTTTCTTTCCTGTTCATATATAATATGAAGTCTGTCAAACAGATTTTATGGAACCTTAATCTAAATAATTTATGCACTGTTTATGCGTATCCGTTGAAGGAAATGGTAGCTCAGAGCGACTCATTATTAACCTTATCATGTCCAACAGAATTCGGTTTCTCAGTTCGGACACACCGTCAAATTGACGTGTTTTGGGAGGAGTCCTCATTGAAAGAATACTATACTCTTTCAAGTATACTAGAAACTTATTGCTTAAGTATTTTCCATCATGGTCTAACCGTGATGGTTTAATACTTTAGCCGATCTGTTTGTCTATTTCGTGTCGAAACTGTAAAATTTTCCGATTTGTGTTTCAAATGAAACATATAACCATAACGCGATGCCACATCCGTAAAGGTCACAAAATATTCATATCCACCTCTAGCCTAGCTAGATATGAGCCCACCTACCTATGAACAAGGGCTAACAGATCAGTGGCACTAACGCTTTTACCAAGTAAAAAGGTGTTTTATGCACTTTGCCTAATAAACTAGATTCATAGACATTATTTGATTGGAATCAAATTTGTCCTAGTACCCACTCTTCGAAAGTGTGGATATAGGAGTCTTGTTAATTGTGTCCCAGACATCAATGCCACAAATAAGTCTCAACTGATTTATTCAGTTTTGAGTTATTTATTTGTCATGTTATACGTTTGAGATTTATTTATATTCAAAATATAACTACTGTTATTCACATCTAATGTGTTTATCTCAATATCATCTTTATATAATAAAACACTTTAGTGTTCTAGAATATAAAGGTATACCAGCAACGGGTTAAACCCTGATATAAAGATAATGTATCTAGTCAAACTAGTTACATTGTAACAGCTTCCTAATTTAAGTACACACCCGAAGGGTAGTTCCTAAACTTAGGTATCTACGGTTAAAACAGTGACTCTCGTCCCGTTTTCAATTCGCAGATTATCTCAACTGAAGTCAGTATCCTGCTCATAGCAGATTCTGCACACCAGTACATATTTATGTACCATATTTAGTATCTAAAATCTAATTTTAATACTAGTAGTGAACATGTTTATGACAAACATATTTGAAGTCGGTGCCTTGCACCGTCTTCAATTCCTTCATGTCTGCCTTGTCCATATGGCAGTCACGCTTCCGTGTCCCCGTTTGCCACAATTTAGGCAGACATTTTGAGATATGTCCTTTGTCTTCCCAAAAGATTCTAATGACTTTGCCTTTGCCCCTTTTCACACTCCAGAAGCCTCTGGCCAAGCCTTGGCCTTCTGTGATGTCGAAGTAAGGTGCGCCTTGCGCTTCTTGCCTTATTGCAAACTTTGGCTTTGTCTCATTGAGAATAGTCATTAACTCTCCAAGAGTTTACTATTGCAATTTATAGTACTTCTAAGATCTAAGAATAGATTTATGAAGATCCTTCAATTTCTTTATCATACTTTAAGGATCTAATCCTTAGTTCTGATTAAGAAATTAAGGAATCTATTTGGCAAGCATAACGGATTAAGCACTAAAGCTATCATTACATGAATATTCCAAATATCATGCTCTACTATTTGCTTAACTCCGGGCTTAGGCCTAATATGTTATTTTATCAAATAAAGTAACTTATTAGTTTCCAGGACTATCCTGATATTTTATTCCCAATTTGAAAATTAAGTCGTTTAAATATATTTTCACCCAGGATTATGTTTTAAACACTAATCTTTCAATTTATCTTGATTCTAATAGTCCAACTATTTAATCAACGATTTATGTACTATTTATTATAATGATTACTATAGTCCAACTATATAATCAACTATAATTTAATAGATTAAATTCAATTATATTGATTACTATAATCCAATTATAAAATCAACTATTAATTGAAATAGTTTGAATACAGTACAACTGTTTAATTAAAACAATATTAATTATTAGTCCAACTAATAAATTAATTTATTTGACAACGAAATATTTGTAATGAGCGCGTATGGCAAGTTATTAAACGAATATTGCAAATTTAATACTTGCCTCCCACTATTTTCCGGCGAGCCTCTAACCATCTGTGGAGTACTCGGGAAACCTGGTTCCTAGTGGGCTAGGATCCCGTTAAATAACACACAATCTTGACTTTGGCCAACAAATTGTATGATAATTAACTAGGTAGATCTCTAAGATCAATTGGATCTCATCCAATTCCTAGATCCAGTAGGTGGACATCCAAGTCCGAAACATATATCTTATATATGCCAATATATCCAATATATTGCCTAACCTTTTTCCTCTGAATCAACTAAGTCTTGGCTTTGACACAACAAACTTAGTGATCCCAGTTAAGCGGAACCCATTGACCATGGAAAGCTTCGTAATCAATGTCTATGGACAAGAAATGATCTTGACTTTGACCAACAAATCACAACTTGGACAAGACACCAATATGGAACAAAGCTCTCGTGATTCAAACACATCATCAACGGACAAAGGTCTTGACTTTGGCCAATAACCAATGCCAGTCTTGGATCTTGAGTAAGAATCACTCAATGGAAGGAAAAACGCTTAATATTATGTTGAGGGTTTTTCGCGTGCAAATTGGCAATCAATTTATTATCTTTGTTAAGGTATCATCATCATACACCCTTAAACATGCATTCTAAACACATAATAAGGCGCGTAAGTAAATAAAATAATAATGATATACGGATGGATACTTAAACATTGTTCCTAGAACAAATCTCTCAATTTCCTCTCTCCCGCTAGCACAAGTATTACTTCTACCTGTTACATAACACTTCTAAAGAAACCTCATTTGCATTTAGGGGAATATGCGAGAAGAGAAATACAAAGAGTAAGGAGGTAATAGGCTGGATACGCAGGTCCAATTAATAAATTCTAAATTTATTACAACAATTTCCAAAATTACCACACCCATCTAATATCCATCCGATATACATTATTCATGCATCGCAACCATGTATTCACACAAGCATGTTATCAATCAATCTAATCCAATTAATTAATCTGATAATTAATGACCATCCAATGTTCAAACAACGATTTGATTTTGCTCGAGTCAAACTCGTTTTGCGAATAAGTACTCAAAGTACGAATTATTTAATTAAATTAAACTACAACATTAAATCCAATTTTATATGTATTTAATATTAATTCACTATTTAATTCCAAATTAAATATTACACTTTATTAACGAACCTTTACGACTTAGATTCCAAATCTAATCGTTACGGGTCTCAAAGCCCAATTAACATCCAATGTTAATTTAATTAAAGTCTAATGGGCTTTTAATTAATTTCTTAAGGCATGGACTTTTGGTCAACATGGGTCAAACCCAAAGACTAAAGCTCATTTAAAGGAATCACCCTTATATGCCTAGAAACCAATTTAGGCCCATTAGGCCCAATTAAAATTTTAAAAGTCCATTAAGTCATAATTGGACTTTATGGAAATGGTTTTGGGCCCAATTGGATCCAACCAATTTTCCTAAACCCATCTTGGTACAACCAAGCCCAATTAGCCCAATTACAACTTTAAAAGCCCAAGTTCCAAAATAGGCCCAATTAATTAAATTCCAAAATTCCAATTTCACAATTTAATTATTCAAAGTGTAATGCCATAATTAATCATCCAAATTAACATTTCTAAAACATCAATTAGCCTAATTAATTATGCTCATTATAAAAAATTAGTGTCCAACACAATTGATCAAAAATCAAACCCATTTCATGCTATAGTAGTCTCGGCATTTTGGGTATTTTTACATCCGATTCGAATTCAATCCAATTAAATCTAATTCAACATTACCCAATTATTTTCCAACTCATCCAATGATCAAAAACACAAAAAATACCAAGACATTTAGGGCATGTGGTATTCGGCCAAGCCAACCAAAAGGGGAAAAATTGATCCAATCCATTTTTCATGAAATTGATCCAATACAACTTCAATTAAACTTCATTCAAGCATACTTAATCAAACAATTTCATCAAATCATGCTCAAAATCAATTTACCCAATTTAACCCTAAATTCAAATTTCATGCTCAATCTCGCTCTGATACCATTGTTGGGTTTCTACGGTCACAATGATCGATTAAAGCAATGAAACATATATGTGAATACACGAAGAAGTTGCGGAATACTTACATCGATCGGTTGAGGCGATGCGAGGAACAACAAAAAACTTTTTAAGCCCTTTGTAACTCACGGCAATATGCAGTTTTTGTGCTCTCCAATTTCGGCAATGGTGATCCCTCCAAGCTCCAAGCTTTGTGTGATTCCATACTCACGAGTATGTTTCCCTATCACCTTAGGATAACTCCATTATGTGCTAGCACTCTTGATTTTGCAACAAAATCATCACTTTTCTTCTCATTGGCTCACGGTGAAACCAGTGAATGAAGAAGAAATTCTGCCCTTTGGGCGTGAAGATGGAGAGAAGAAAGAGAGAGGAGAGATGTGTGTTGGTTGGTGAAAATTGTGTATCTAATACACTTTTTGAATTTTCAAAATTCATTTTCCTTATTTTGCTTTCCAAAAGTCAAGCCATTAAAGGCTACAACCACTACAACAACTATTCACATCACAAGGACTACATATCACATCACTCAAAGTGACAAGTGATTCGACGCTTGAAGTGACTAGCGATTTGACGCTTGATGTGACTTGTGGGCTGCACTCGAATTAGAAATGCGAGTGCGCCCGCAAACACTCTCGGGCTCGGGTTCGCTAATTCCAAATTAACGAATTTTCCGTTGCGACGTAATTAAATAATTATGCCTAGCAAAATCACTATTCACATCGCTAACGAATTAATTCTAAACTAACTCGTTTGCCCGAATTAAAATCCAATTTTAATTCCGCGTCGAAATCCAATTTCGTTTAATATATCGAATATATTAATTTATCGATTAATTCCAAATTAATCGTTTTCTCTCTTTAATTAATATTTTATCCCGGATAAAATATCTCCGTAATTAATCCCAAATTAATTTTCTCTCTCATCTAATTAATCCCAGATTAATTAAGTGCGAGTCATACGTCATCGGTGAATCTTCGGGAAGCGACCCATGAGATCCCCGGATATGTTGGCAGTAAATTCGGTCGTCGGACTATCCGAACACGTACGTACCTAGTACTACGTTTTTACCGATTTACAAGACAAGGTTGGCTTCTAGCAAAGCGCCATGCCTACCCAATTCTCCAGAAATATCCTTACAGGAATATGTGATCTATGTCAGGCGTAGTATACGTAGTATTGCGTATTTCGATCCAGTATCGGATGTCACGTGCTAGGCCTGAGGCTGGAATTGTGTCTGCCCCGTACGAAGCACATATCGGATCTCTGGTAACTAGTCTCTATAATCGGATAAACATGACCCGGATATACGTGACCATCATCTCCATAATGATTGGAGTGATACTTCCGTCTTGACATCACACTCAATACACTACGATTCTCAATATACCCAGCAGAGGCGTACACAGAACCGGTTAAAGCCTTGGACGACCAAAACCAAAGTACATTGATTGTCGCAAGTATTAGCGGTGCAAGTCTCAGGTTAAGACCAAATACACCTACCCTGATTTCGGACTTCCATAGACACATAGTCATACTACCAATGGAATTCGGAGGGGTCTATCCAGAGCGAAGCTGTTTTCCGTACCATCGGTAAAACACAACCTCATACTACACTTGCATGAGTATCCTATACCCAAATATATGAGAACTATGTCGTTATGCCCTCACAACGCGCACAAGTGTAATACTAGTCTTTTACGCATTATCGATGTCCGATCTCGATAATACTCTGATTAGGGATATTTAATGATTAAACCTTCGTGGATTGATATTGTCTCATATCATCTCAATCTAGTACTAATCATAAGGATCTCCTATCATTTATACATTTTGGTGATCTAATCACAAATGATAAGAGAGCAATTTCATTTGTCACATAGTTAATTTGTACAACAACACCATGATCTGTACAAATAGTGACGCTATGGATCATAACTGTCCAACAAACCCTAATTTCTTTTAGAACTTCATCTTCTCAAGCTAGAACCATTGTTAAAGCTCTCCAACTTTCTCCAGCCATCTTCGTCTTCTCTCTCTACATCACTGCCGGCGTCTTTGGGTATCAATGCAAGTGAGATCTTATTAGTCCTTAACTAGATTTATAATCAACCAAGATAATTTTTTTTAGTATTATTGATATATCGGAGTTTTGGATTTATGGAATCCATCAAAAGCTGATTATTAATTAGGATTATAGTTTAAATTTTTGTTAATCTTTTTTGTCACCAATGGCCACTAATCTTTCTTGTTTGATTTTGCCGAATTCATGTACTGTAATATCATGAATTTATTAATTTTGCTAAACCTTGTATTGTGATAACGGAGCTTACTAATTCTATCATTTGACAAATGTTTGTGTGTAGAATTAAAGGGATGCATTAATCTTGACAAATATCATATTTCTTAGCCTTCATGATATTTAAATTATGTTTTAGTTAGGGTAGCTGTTATTAAATTCTACAAATTTAAACTTGATAAATATAAATCCATATTCATTAAATTTTTTATTATTTGATTATTATCATCTAAATCAAACTTTTAATAAACTATTTCCTCATTATTACACTTTGATATTGGTATTATTATTATTATTATTATTATTATTATTATTATTATTATTATTATTATTATTATTATTATCTAATTTGATGTTGATTTTGTTATTGACAACAGAAAACAGAGGATGCGGTTAGTTTATTTAATAAATCATTTTCTTATTATTATACTTTGGATGAGATTTATGGTCGTGATCCAGCTATCGGAGCTAATGTCGGTAATGCAGATAATGATAAAGAGGAGGTACGCCAAGATGATAATATTAATGTGGATTTAGAGAGTGACTCGATTAATGAGCATGTTGATGGTTGTTTTTCGTTCGAAGGGTAATATGAGAAATTAACATCTCGAGTAAACCTCCATCAGTAGTAAATTTATTTGGTTAGTAGGGAACCAAAAGTAAATTTAGCAAGCAGATAAGAAAAACACAGAGACAAGAGTTTACGTGGTTCGACAGAAAATGACTCCAACCTACGTCAACGAGAGAAAGATGGTGTATTTTATTACTTGTTCGGGGTCAAGACCGATCCGAACTACAATTGAGGGAGGGGAGTATAAGAATACAAAAAATAAGCACCTCGAATTTTGCAACAAATCCGGAACAAATCTTTCAGGTACTCTGGTGCTGACTTGCTTTCTCTCTCTATTACTAACACTTCAACTCTCAGCTTTTCTATAAGTTGTGAGATGTCAAATTTGGTAACCCATTGAATATGAGACTTCAGCCCCTTTATATAAGCTCTCAAATCCAATATTCTACCAACACATTGTTGGCGTTTTGGTGGCGGAAGCGCGATTTTAGGCAAAAATGATTTTTAATCATTTTAAAATTTTCCAAATGAATTAGTCGGTATCCAATACCTCTAATTAACTCGTATTTCACCTAAAAAAATATTCGTTAACAATTAACAACATAAACTAATCGCAAAACACGACAATGATTTTACAAAAACCATTTCTGAATAAATATTATAAAAATGAGTAACCGGTCAACTGACTATCGAACCGGGCTGACCTATTCACTTGGGCAGTAACCGGTCTGCCCTTGGATTGTCCAAACAGTGAACAATTCACTGCTTGGATAACCCTCATGCGGTTTGCCTGTTTTTGCGTAATTTTACCGTTTTCGTGAATTTTCGACTCGAAACATATTTCGGTATTTATTTAACACCCAACACATATCCTAACATCATATTTTTACTCACAAATCCAAAAAATAAAATTATTCATTTTCATGTAAAAAAATCCAATTTCTCACCAAATTAATCAAATTAATCTACACCATTTTAAAGTCACCATAAATGAAATCTCAAGAACAATTTTAGGCATCATAAGGGTGGCTACAACACTCTAGAATTGAAATATAAACTTTTGAATCTAAATTACTTTAATTAAAATAAAAACCACACATGCTAATAAAAGAAAAATAAGGTTACTATAAAATCCAACAACACCAAGTATTTGGAAACAAATATATTATCCATAAATATATTTTGGAAACATGTAATATATATCTAATTCATATTAGCATGTTTATGAAAAATAATTTCTCAAGACTAGAAGTAATTGTATTATCTTAATCAAATTAAGCTCTTGAATTTGCTTCAAAGTCTCTAAATCTTTCTCATATGGTGTTATTTCTTTTAACAATAACCCTAGCTTTTTTCTTTTTGGAAAAAGGCTAGGGTTATTATCCATAAATATATTTTGGAAACATGTAATATATATCTAATTCATATTAGCATGCTTATGAAAAATAATTTCTCAAGACTAGAAGTAATTGTATTATCTTAATCAAATTAAGCTCTTGAATTTGCTTCAAAGTATCTAAATCTTTCTCATATGGTGTTATTTCTTTTAACAATAACCCTAGCCTTTTTCTTTTTCTCCCAACCTTTTGAAAAATGGCTAACCAAAAATGAAAACACATTTTCCATTTCTTTATCCACCATGGACGAAAATGGGAGGGCTAATTGGTCATTTTCATGTTCAAAACTTGGTCAAAATAATTACACATATTAATCTAATTAAAATGTATTTAATTTATTTGTTTCCAAGTTAGAGGAATCCAAGTGTCAAAACTCTATGGTTTAGCCAATCACAATCGACCAAGAGGTGAAGAATATTCCAAGAATATTCTTTCATCTATAAACTCAAATTTTAATTAACAATTAATTTAATTTGAATTTTCGTTCATAAAAAGAAAAAAATAAGGTTATGGAAAAAGATTTCAAGAATATGTCTTCTTTATTATAACTGATAATCAATTAACCTTTAATTAATTTAATTAATCATAACAAAGACAAGTGGCAAATTCTAATCGGCAAAAAAATGTATATTTAATTAAATTATGTATCATATACAAATACACATTAAATTTTGCGTGCATGTGTAAATTATGAACTATCCAAATTATCCATAATAAATTGCTCAAGTGCTCAATGAATACACCTCATATTGCGAGACTCTCCAAGTTCAAGTTTATCTGTCACATAAATCATTTTCGTGTCCATAATTTATCCATTCATAAATTACGACGACCACAGATAATTGTGTTGAATCATACAAGTCAAGATCATTGCATATATATAATCTCTCTTTCATAGGCTATCCGAATTATTTTGGAGATATAGAATAACGTTAAATCTTCGCTATGAATCATTCTAATACGTCATGACATAATCGTGATTCTCTAAATAAATACTCGAAACTCGTTTCTACAGTATACCTCGGCCAAAGATTTTTAAAGAATCACTGGTTGAATACCTAAATCTCGTACACGGGACTGACAGATCCTCTCTGGATACACAAGATATCGTAATTATCTGTCCACACCCAATGAACAAGCGAAAGTTTATCTTAAAAGATCGTTGACGTGACTGCCATCAAAGTGTGGATGATATCCTACATATCCATAATGATATCTCAAGTTAAACGAGCTAATATGCTACTCGACTCGAGAAGAATTTTTTGACGTTGATGTACCATATATTAGGAATCTTCAGGTGAGTCGTTCAATATTTATCCAATAAATACATACATGTCTATATGAGTCTCTCTAAGACTCATGGTTTACTGAGATGAGCCATTAGAACTATTCCAATATACGACATGTACCACTTTCACGGGTTTACTAACCGACAATGTGTGTAAATCTGACTAGGAACTATTTTAAGAATGAATCAAGTTGTAATGTTTCTCAGTGTTCGTTGCGACGCTTTTGCAACTAAATTACACCAACTCATTTTATGGACTATTTATGTCCTTACCATTAAACAAAAAATTATATCGATGAAAGTACTAAATTTTATTCAAAATAAAATATAAAAGTACAACGTATTTACAATAAATACATCAAAAATTGGCGCGCCAATCACCAAACTCTAACACGCATGATTTCAGTCGTCGTCACCAGACCATCATCGCCCTCATGCTGCTTTCCCCAACCACTCAACAAACAGCTATACTGCCACTGAGTTCAACCACCCCTTCAGCATAAACCCATCATTACAACCTTTTAACCACTGCTACACACTTTGTTGATGCGACAACCTATGATTCAACTACTCCGGCATTGTGTCGTCCTATGAATAGTTGGCAGTCTTCTTCCATTAAGAGTCGTTAATCAACTTCTATTATCATTAGCCTTCTAGAATCCCAAACTCCCAAATAGGGCATACGTCATGTGACCTAGTCCTCCATAAGCCCATCTCCCCACTTAGGACATACATCATATGACTTAAATATAGATTGGCCTATACTCTCATCTTCATTCCTCGGGTCGGTATACCGAAGTATATGATACTTGTCAAAGCTCCTTCTAGCTTTCTCAACCAGGTCAGGTTGCTATGCATAGACCTTATCGGGTAGGGTTCAACAAATTCTCTGATAATCTCAAATTCATCATTACTTTTTTAGGTCGGGTTGACATAATAACTCACTCCATCCTTACTACGCTCTGCCCTTGGGAGACTCTTCTGTACCACAAGGTAGGGTACTTCTGTCAAACTTTGTCTGTCTCTTCAGACCCTTAGGCCTTTATTATCCATTTTTGGCTAAGTACAACACTCATTCTGTCCATCCTCAGTATTTAAACCTTTATTAAGGTGAAAAACCGCCATCAACAAAGCCTTTTATGGAAATTTTTGTTGATGGTATGTCATACACTTCACAATTGGATGCACATCAGCATCAATTTCATAGTGCTCCAGGTAGTTCAACAAATAAGACAAAAAAAATCAAAGACAAAAATTATGATCATATGTGCTCAACTATTAGGTCAATGGTTGAGTCAGTTGCAACAATGGTACCTAAGTTAGATAGTTTGATTAATGTGCTTTCTACTACTGATAAGCATGTAGCTGATTTACAAGCTAAATTGTATGAAGAAATGATGAAAGTTGATGGCTCAGATGATGATCATTTATGATGCAATTAATATATTGGCCATGAAACATGATTTAATATGCGTGTTCGTTACCATACCTGATCAACTCAAAAAGGGATATGTCCTTCAAATACTTCGTCGGGGAATATAGCTATATATAAGTTATGATATTGGAACTTTGAATTTGTATTGCTCTATGTTTTGATTTTCAATTTGCATTTATATTTATAGTAGGTTGATTTATGAACTCATGTTACATGAACTTTTAAGATCATGTGGATTTTATGATTATGAACTCACGATGACTTATTCTATTATATATTATGTGTGGATTTTAAATTTTATATTTTAGGATTGACTATAAGCATTTTGGATCAACTCTCCAATTATATTAATAATATTACTTCAACTATATATTTGTAACAAATTTTGCCTTGTATTACAGATATTATTTTGTTTGGTTCTTTGAATATTGAGGGTTAAAACATGATCAACAATTATTTATCTTTAATTAAATTATAAAAAATAATAAAAATAATTTATTCTTAAAAAATAGTGTATTATGATAAAAATCATATGCACGATATTATAATAAATTAGCATATATATATATATATATCTAATTATTTATTTTGTTAATGAAAAATACATAATTTTAGTTAAGAGTATTTTTGTAACTTTTAACAATTCATTCCGCTTATAAGATAAAGTAAACACATCAATGAGAATTCTGTTGATTCCGATTCATGCAACTCAAGTAAACAACTTATTCCGATTCCGATTCCAATTCCTTATTCCGATCCCACCCCATTCCGATTCTAACTCATTCTGATTACCAACTAGTAAACGCAATACATAAGAATGCAACATTCAAAGCCTCAAGGATTTTGCTAATGTACCCCTGTATGAGATTGGGGTCAAACATTTATCAATAAACTTAAAATTTGATAGCATTAAACATGAAATTTCAGATATCAAATATCCTTATATCATTATATCTATACCGTAGATGGCCCCAAGCCTCAGTGATGCTAAAAATCTTATGCAACCAATTCTCATTTGCATTTCCTAAATTGAGCATTTTCCACATCAAACTGTCAACAAATCTCTGCTGACAGACCCAGAACCAGAAACCTCACCGGCCTTGCTTTTGTTTGCCTTGGTCTTGGATTTAGAGTCATCTAGATAATGCTGATATATATATGAAAGAAAGCCCCAGATTGCCAATACCATGGCTATTGCCTTCACTCCATTCATCTTATCATGGAAAAATATCACTGCAAGAATGGGAATAACAGGCAAACACAAGGTACTAATCACATTGGAGAACAGAGAAGATACCTCCAAAACCAACCCCAAAAAACCAATCGATGAAATTTGCCATGACACTGCCGTCCATATCAGAGTCATCAGATAGGATACCCTTCCCTCTTCATATTCATTCATCTCTTTCGACAAATCTTTCCATTCTCCACTAGCAAATAGTCCCACCACACACCCACATGTTGCCACAAATGATGAATATGTTTGCATATCCAACACAACAGAGAATGTCTCCCTTTTTATGATCTTCTCAAAACAAAGCTGTAGCAGCGAAAGGTACAAGGAGTACACCGCAGATGCACCCAGCGTGCATAAGAAACCGATCACATACTTTCCTTTGCTTATATCTGAAGTGTTTTCGGAGTCTGCATTGACAGCGAGAAGGGAGGCTGAAACTGTAAGAAGGACTATAGAGTTGAATATGAAAGGAGTGAACTTCTGTGAATTAAGGAAGAACGCGAAGAGTGCATTAAAGGCCATTTGGGTTGCACATAGCAGAGAATAAGTAGAGACAGGAAGGTATAAGAGTCCATACGAGTACATCATATTGTCGCCAATCAAGAGTAGGCCAAACGCTACGTATAGGGAAACGAGTGTGGAAAGTTTTGGTTTGGTTGATTCGGTGGAAGGTGATGAGAAGAAGCAAAGAAGTGGAAGCAGAATTGGGAAACCAGCTGATTGAACAAATGTTGCCATCCATTTGCTATTGCCACCTTTGTCATAGTATAATCTGCCTAGAAGAGTAGCTGCTGACTGGCCAACAAGAACAAATAGTATGTACAGAATCATACGAAGCCACCATTTGTAATATATTGGCTTTGGAAGTCGCCATTGTCGGGTTACAGTCACAGAGGTATCTTTATGCAAGTCTTGTTCTCTATGATTAACTGGTGATAACACACAAAATGTTCAGATTGAAAGGTCTTCAGATAATATAACAAAGAAATGCAGTTACCAATCAATTTGCGTCTAAAATTTACTACATTTATTCTTCAACGGTGTTCCTTTTTATACCGTTTTCACACAAAAATAAAAAGAGATATTAAAAATTTAAGACACACTTACAATGATGAAATGTAAATCCCCATCAATAAATAGACAAACTTCTTAAAGACTATTTTCGCCAGCATATGGGCAAATCGATAAACACAGAACATAATCAAAATATGAAATTTCAGATCTCTACTAAGAATCAAACAACAGCCAAGATAAAATTGGCAAGACTAGACTATGTGTATAATAAAATTTCAAGTATATATGGTGAGTGGCTAACCTCCGTTTTGTAGTTCCAGCTCTGGAGCAGCCTCCATGACTCAGATTTTTAACCAAGGAACAAATTATGCTCATCTTTGTATCTCTTGCAAAGTTGGTCTTTATAAAAACGACAACTTTGTCTGGTTTACACAAATGGTTTATTATTATATAATTAAAAGTTTGCAGCTAAGTTAAGTTGAAACCCAGTTGAGTTGAAACTGATTAAAGTTTCTTTGACCTTTTTTTGGACAGTTGGCAAATTTCGACTTGGCTACCTCGATAAGTTTAGTTTTTTTAAACTTGCTCATCAGAACTCTCTTCTTTTTTCACTTGACAGATTTATCAATCTCCCATTGTTTCTTTAGATGTAAGAATGGGATAATAACATATAGGTCTCTACTTTTTGACAGAATGACAGTAAAGTCGGTTTTTAAAGTCAATATTTTGATTGCTATACTCTAAAATCTGGTTATTTCAATTTTCTAGTACTTAATTGTTATTAAAAAAGTTTTAAGAGTAACACTATCATTGGTTTTATTAGGATTGGCAATGAGTCAAGTCTGGCCTAAGTCGGGGAATTTTTTAAGCTTGGGTCCGAGAAAAGGCCGGCCCGGCCCCGATCGGCCTTTTCTCGGGCTCGGGCCCGGTCCGAGATTTTTTATCCCGAACCCGGATTTTTTTGCCATGCTTAGGTTTTATAGACTTGGAAAAAAAAATGTAAATTGTGTACCCTAGTTTCCAAGATCATGCTTTCTTTTAGATCTTTGGTCTTCCAATGGACCTCTTTACTAGTTGAAAAGTTGGCAAGTGAACATAAAGTCGATTAACAGGCAAATAAAATTTAACAGCACGTGAGATCGGATATTAAACTGATAACTTGATAAGAATTAAGAAGCCTAAAACTTTGCCACAAATGTCTACTTCAATCATTTCTTCTCTATAGTAACTGTCATTAGCTGCAGCTTCTGTTGAAGTTGAACACACCATCCAATACCCATAAGAACCCAAACAACCAAAACTAAAGAGCACAACACTGACTTCGAGAGTTGGTAAAAAATTTTGAATCTTAATTGGAATTCGAAATAATTTTTCCTCACAAATAAATTTTTTGATTGGAATTTGAGATAATTTTTCATATTGAATATAAAATCGGACCGGGATTTATGATGATTTTTCAGCTCGAATCACGAATTTTAGTCTAAAAAATCTTGAATATCGAACCGTTCGGTCTTGTATTCAGATCGTCCATATTCAAAAACTAATCATGATTTGAGACGATTTTTTCTTCCCAATTATAATTGAAATAGACCGGGATGTCCCGATTGTCATCCCTACCCCCTTCTACTTAAAGTTCCAACCAATTCATGAGAAAGGATTACTAGAAATATCAGGACATTTAGAGGACAAAATTGAAGTAAAAGCAGCATGAGACTTGGATGATTGTGATGATTTGATCACTAATTTTTATAGTCCTTTCTCAGCAAAACCCTGTAGCAGAATCAAGCCCTTCATTATGTCCTTCACAAAGCAAACATGTCCACAAAATTCAACAGATATAAGATTGTCAGAGGTTAGTTTTGAGACACTAAAAAGATTTTTTGTAATGGAAGGTACAAGCAATATATCTTTTAGAGCAGTCTTAGCAGAGGGATTAGTAACACACAATGAAAGGTAAGATGTACCAATCAGTGTTTAAAAATACGTTTCGAGTCGGCGCCTCGAGGCGGCCGCCTAATGCGCTGTAGCCAATTTTCCCGCCTTTCACCGCGTGAGGCGGCCGCCTCACGTTCAGACATTTTATTTATTTATTTATGTTAGATGACTTGGATATTGTATTAATGCCCGATGTCTCTATTCATTGTGTCAATTTGTTACATGTCAAATTTGTATCTTGTTTACTCTCTGCATTTCAGCGAATAAGTTGTGGATAATTGGAATTACTTTTCCTTATTTTGATTGGAATTACTTTTCCATTTTGTTTTGTTTCCCGTGCTTGATGACTTGGATATTGTATTAATGCCCGATGTTTCTATACATACCCAATAGCTGAAGAAGTTAATGTATTTTGGATTAGTTATCAATAGTTTTTTGAACATACTATGAATTATGAAGAAATGAATGTATTTTGGATTATTTTTCCGATTTACGATCGAGGCGCCCGCCTCACCGCCTCGAGGAGGTCCGCCTCACGCCTCAATGGCCGGCCGCCTCGAGGCGCCGCACCGTATTTTTTAACATTGGTACCAATACGAGTAATTGACAAACCTTGTCCATTACCAATAATGAGCTGGTCAGTGCCTTTGAAATCTTCTTTGATCTGCATATTTGCCATATTGTTGGTCAAGTGATGTGTATACCATCATTCATCAACAGGTCATTCAAAACTGGGCATGTAAGCAGCTCATTCTGCAGTATATGGGACAGAAACATAAGCATATGCAGGAGCAGGATTGTATGGCATATATCCAGAGGAAGGTCCAGCAGAGGCATTACTTGCATAAGAAGGCATAGTATAGCCATGCATATAGGCAGAGTCATCATGATATGGCATGTATGGAATTGTCTCATAAGTGGCCATGTAAGCTGATTTCTGACCCATTCCTTTACTGAAGCCTCTTGGTGGAGTAAGAATAAAATCTCCATTGTATCTATTCCAACACACATCAACTGTATGCCCATTCTTAAAGCATATTTGACAAGAAACATGTGACTCATCAGGTGTATTTCCAGAGTTATGGACACCATTACTGTTGTTAAAAGCAGTAAAGGTGTTATGCATGCCATTATAGTTGCCTTTAAACTTTCTCATTCCAATTTGTCTGCCAGAATTGCCTTTAAACATGTTACTCATCAGGTGTAAAGGTGTTATGGCCTTTGATTGTGACCTCCACTTCTTCCACTAAAATATCCTCTGCCAACACCAGATCCACTGTAATGACCTTGATAACCTCCTGCATAGCCACATCTTCTAAAGTTCCCTCTTATTTGAGCATAGTTAGCATTAAACATATTATTTTTCACAGTATTTTCTTGCTCCAAACTAGATTCATAAGTAAGTAACAATGCATATGCATCATCATAATCCATACCACTATTAGAAATATAGGGAGATATGTCTAGATAACCCGGCCCTAAGCCATTCAATATTTGCATTAGCAGATTTTTTCAGTCATTGGACTACCAGCACAAGCTTACTTATTTGCTATATTTTTCATTTTCAAGTAGTAATCTTCCATATTAAGAGATTCTTTTCGAATATTGATAATTTCATATCTAAGAGGCAATAACCTAGCCTGTGATTGAACTCCAAACTTCCTTTCTAATGTTCTCCAAACATCAAGTGAATTATCACAGTTATTAACCAAACTTAAAGTACCTTCACTAATAGATGAGACTGTTGTAAATTCTTCAAATATTAAGTTTGGATGGAGGAGGGACATGTCCCTTGGATGGTGCCCTATGGGAATGGTACAAACATGTAGTGACATGTCCTCCAATTTAGAAGAACATACTTCTAGGCTCCAAGTGGTGCATGGGAGGGGTATAACCCTTGGGAGGGTTACACCCCAAACCAAATGGTGCCCTTAAGGCACCCTTCCATGCCTTTATAAAGAAGCCTCCATGTTCATTCTAATGAGTACGAAAATCCATCTAGAAGTCACTACATTTGTTGTTTTAAGAGTCAGAGAGAGATTCTACCATTGTCCCAGTTCGAGATCTTGTTAAGGAGTGCCCCTTGAACAAGAGGAATCCAAGTTATCCTGGGAGGACATTAGCCACAAAATCCATAGAGCACCGAGACGGGGCTAATAAGTTCTTAAGGACAAAGGCAACTTGGCTTGGAGCATTTGTTTTCGTCAGATTTTCCAGGTTTTCTTTATATATCAAGTTTTAGGTTTTTGCAAAGATCTACTTTTATGTTCTGGATTTGGTTGTTTATTTGCATGTTAATTTTCTGTTTAATGACACTAAACCCCCAACAATCTTAAGAACTTATCATTTTTAGTGTTATTAGATAGAAATTCGCATGCTTAGATAAGAGAATTTCTAGAAAATACAAAAATAATTAAAACACTTAAAATACATGTCACAAATTAAATCAAATCCTAAATTAAATAAAACAAATCACCTTCCTAAACTAAATAAATCAAATCAAATCAAAATAAATCCCCTTCCTAAACCAAACAAATCAAATCCAATCACCTCCCAAAATAAATATATCCCACCAAAATTACACAAGATCCTTTCCTTTAATAAATTAATTAATCACCTCCCTTATGGACATGATTCCCTTCCTTACCTAGAAACCCTAGTGCACCATTATAAAAGAAACCAAAATTCCAAACCCTTAACCCCTTAGAGACTCATAACAACCTTCAAGAAAAAAACATAAGAAAATAATAGAAAACCCTAAGCTCTCCCTTCACCTAGACATTCACCCCTCTCCTTAGAGCACATTCACGCCTAAACACCAAGAAGAAAACACTCTCAACCACCGAAAACTACAACACCAAAATACCCATCCATCAACGAAAATCACACCCAGAACAACCCCATTATATTACCGAAAACAACACCCCTAAAACAGTCTCTAAATCACCAAAAACTGCACTCCAAAATACCCTTAAACGCCAAAAAAACTGCACCCTAAAACAATCCAAGTTTCACTCCAAAATAGCGGCAAAGGAACGGCTAAAAACAGCGAGGAAAGATCGAGAAAGCAGCAGCGAAAATAGTGAAACGATGAATTAAAATAGTAGACCAGAAAACCAAAAAAGTTGTGGAGCAATAACCCTTCCGGCGACGACGTGACGCACTTTCGAGGAGCAACTTAAAAGGTAAGACCCGAGGGAACCTTTTATTACTTTTTATTTTATAGTTTGGATGCGGCACGCTTGGTTGGACATGGAATATGTCCAACCGGGTGTGCGAGGTCCTATATCAAAGATGACCAAATTCTTGGTCACATATTTCTGTAACGTTCCTTTATTTATTTATCGCACATTTATTTAGTATTATTAGCTCTTTATCATTCCGCATTTTTTTCTTTCTTTGCTTATGTGTTGTTATATGCATTATCATACTTAATGCCCATTTTTATGATTGCATTGTGTTAACGCGTGAATGTTGCCTCTCATGGTATATCGGATGGAAACCCAGACATAAATTCCGTAGCCGAATCCGAATGGACGGTAGTTGTACGGGCCAAATTTGGTCCAAGGGCAATTTCGACATTTTGCTTCGGGCACAATACTAGGCCCCCAACATGGATCCAAGCCCAAGTTACCATCACAGATTCTCACTAAAGGAACCCCCAAGGTTTGATGTATATAAAGGCCCAGAGATCCACAAACCTAGGCCCAATAAAGTATCACACGCCCAATCCATAATCAAGGCTCACCCAACGCCATCCCACGTAACGCCCAAGGTCATAAACACCATTCATGAACCCATCCGTTCCAGCCTACAAACGGGCAAAATGCAGTAATAGCTCCTCATGAAGTCGATCTAACGGACGAGCAATCAAATAGCAATAAAAACACACATTACTACAACATGTATATATAGGAAACGAGGCTCCAGGAGGAGGGGGGTCAACTTCTAGCTCTCCTTCTCACAGCTTGGGGAATTTCACAAAGGTCACCATACCTGCTATCTACCGCCCTCACGGCACCATACGAAGCTCAAGGTAGTATCTTACTTTGATCTTCCTCTTACTACTTCCTCAGTACCTTCACTAACTTGAGCGTCGGAGTGCCCCCGGCACCCACCACACCGGTGGGCAGTACTCCCGCTCACTCTACATCTTTGTTTCACAGGATCGCCAGTGCCCCCTTCTACGAAATCTCAATTGTGGACCTCGGGCGAAAACCAGCGTCTATAATTTGGCGCCCACCGTGGGGCCCTTGCGATTCATAGCGTGCAAAAACCTCTCCATTTACGATCCTTTCTAACACCTCTACTCATACGGCGTTGACAGCAGGAGCAAACCCCAAATATGGACCATCATTCGAATTATTCTGCACACTTCCTCCAGACGACATGAGGATACCCTCATAATCCCTGACATACCCAATCAACCAAGAAGTATTCTCCATAATTGACATATATTTGAGACTGCTTGGGGCGGTTAACATCTACTCTAGATGGTATAAATAGAATGTCATTCCCTTCAGACTACGTAGGAGGATTCCCATATGATGTAGCAATGTACTTCGCATAAGGAGATTGTCCCAGTCGACAGTACCCGAGTGAAGATTTGGCGTGGACACCCCGGTCAGCATGACCAGGTAAGACTTATACTTTTAAGAATGTCCTAGTTGAGAACAGTAAGGCATGGGACTTATAATAAATGTTGTAATACGACACTAACTGTGGGTGTCCCAGTCGACGCTATGATTTTCAACTTGGTAATTGTTATGGGTGTCTCAGTCGACATCAATTTGTAGTTTAGGACTTGTAATAAATATCCCAGTTGGTAGTACAATTTATAGTGTGAGACTTGTTAGGGATGTCCCATTTGATATTAGTTTGTAATAGGGGATGTCCCAATCAGCTTTACTATATGTAGCTTGTCACTTGCTAAGGAATCCACTCGACATTTTACATATGAGGCTCGACACTTGTTCTAAATCTCATTCGACATAGGAGGGAAGAAATCCTAGCTATAGGGCAGAGGTTCTTTTCCACACGACAATGAAGAAATCTCATCTAAAGATTAAGACTCCACTCGACACAACAAGGAAGAGGTCTTAGCTAGAGGCTAAGGTTCTAATTGGTAAAACATCAAGGAATGATTAGTTCTTGGCTGAAGATCCATTCGACATGATAGTTAGGTAGGCTGAGCTACCTGAGGATTCGATCAACATTGTATGGATACATATCATGAGGATATTATCCCACTCGACATCATATCCTCCAGACCACATGATAGACTTGACATCTCTTCCAGACTACGAAGGAGGACTATCATCAATCTCTTACTACATATGGAGATTGTCGTGTTTTCCAAACGACATAGATGGATTGTCGCCTCGTCCGGATGGCATGCGTAGGTTACCATTTTTTTTCAAGTTGACATTGATGGGATGGCATTCGTCCAAACATTGTGAGTGGATAATTATCTTCCCCAGACAACATGGATGAATCTCAATCTTCTTCACACGACATGAAAGGAGTTTCATCTGCTTCATATGACATTAAAAAGGTTGTCATCTCCTCCGAAGGATGTGGAAGGGTTGTCATCTTTTCTAGCCTACATGAAAAATATTTTATCTTCCCCAAAACTACGTGACAAAGGCATCCCCCAGTAGAGTGCTAAAAGCACAAGACAACAATACAGCCTAATACACCGCCCAAGAATCAAACTACAAACAAGCAAAAAAATTGCGAGACATGCCATGCTACAAACTAGCCCAAGTTCATAACAACCCACCAATCAGCCCAATAAAGACACCTCCAGCTCACGCCAATCCATGAGACTGAAAACCATTCACTCATTCACAAATTCCTTACTACATGCATGGGCCGCACCAACAGGCCCAAATCCGACATGAATAGGCAAATCCATTCCCAACTGAAACCTGACTTTGAGCAGATAAAGTCGCATGAGGTACACGCCAAGCCTATCAACAACCGGTCCATTTACCTCGAACCATAACATCCCACGTGAAAGTGTATCTCTGGGGCATTTGATCGAACTTGTTCTAGGCTTCCTGTATTCGGCCATTACTCATGAGGTTCGAGATTTCTACGTGGATGGGCCTGAGATTAAGATGTGTTACGTACCTCTGGTATGCTATAAAGGTATGTTGGGTCGAGTGAGAGAGTTGTCTAGCAACTGATCGTATTATTGCGTGTGGAAGTTGGTGTTTGTCCTTTACATTTTGGAAATTTATGTGAGGCTTCATGCGTATGAGTGACCGGCGTAAACACACACGTATAACGCAAGCGCACGTATCGTTCAAGTAGTATAAAAATATCGATCCCACGAGGACTTAATTCCTACTGTTGTTATTAATTATTGAATCTATTTATTTACAAATATCTAATTAGAGGGAGAATGGAATTGATTGCTTGATTGATTTGGTTGATTGTAGATTTGCTAAATAAATAAATAAAAAGATAAAAGAAAATACTAAGGAAAATAAAAGACACAAAGATCCAAGGTTGTGATTTCTTTTAATATCATTTTAAAGATGAAGTTGTTATCTTAAAGTTGGGTAATATATTGATTTATTAAACTGGAACACTAAATTATGTGTAAGCCTCTGTCGATGGTCAGACACAAATACCTAGTATAATCCAATTGAACCATATGTCTATGTCAACCAAATTACCAAGATTCATTAAGTTCAAGTTCCAATTATGGCTACCCCCGCCCGACAGGTATATTCCTATCCTGTAAGGAAATCTATTAAAGAGTTATCTATCCTCAAGGAAGATCGTGGGCTATTGAGTCTAAGGTCTTAAACTTAAAATCCCTATGTTTAGTTCATTTTAAGTTTACCTAATCAATTTTATTAATGGCCAGTTAATAAAAAGGCTTTAAGATTAAGACTCAATAAATAAATCTTTAAATTACTCAAACTATAATCTAACCCTTATAAACCGGTGATATTAAAAGTCATCACAACCTCAGAAAACTAACACATAACTGGGACTAATAAAAACTTAAAAGTAAAAGACATAAAGTAAAAATACTGAAACGTAAAAGACATAAAGTAAAACTGAAAAGTAAAAATAAAATAAAATGCTAAAGTAAAAGGAATTACTTCTACTAAATACTATTTAGATATCTCCCTTAATATAATATATTAACTTCAAATTAAGAATAACCAGCCATAAAGGCGGAACCAAAATAACCAGCCATAAAGGCGGAACCAAAATAACCAGCCATAAAGGCGGAATTAATATTTAATTACCAACCGACCAATCTGGCGGTATCCTTTTTAAGTCAATATTTTAAATAGTGAATATTTTATTTTTAAGGGAGATTAATCTAAATAGTAACAGTAAAAGAATTACATTTTACCTTAGCTGGAGAAATTACCTCCTCATGGTAAATAGTAAAAAACTGTAAAAAGTAAAAGGTAAAAATAAAGTAACTACTATTCAAAAGTAAAATTATTATTACTACAGAAAGTAATTAAAATTATTTACAAAGTAAAAAGTAAAAATAAAAATAAACTAGAGAGAGAAACTCTCTCTTTAGGAAGAATTGAAGAGAGAGGAAGGTACAACAATTTCTGAAATCTCGAGCTCAATTTATAGGCACGGATAGGGGTCTGGCGTCGCGACACTAAAGGGTTGCGCGTCGCGATGCCTGCTACAGTGACACATGTCACTTGCTGATTTGTCGGCTCAGATCTTATCCGATGTCGTGGCACTGTTCATGACGTTATTGCTTACGTCACTCTGAGGTACGATTGTCGGCAGCGTCAGATCGTGACACGTGGCAGCGGTGCATTTTAGCAAGTCCGTTGAGATGTCGACACGTGGCAAGGCGCAAGATAGCAAGATGATGATTGTCGGCACTGTAGGATGATGACACGTGGCAGGCGCAAGTTAGCAAATCTTCTGTGATGGTGACACGTGGCACGGCGCACGTAAGCAAAGTCAACTTTTCAGATTGAGACCCGTTGACCCAGCGCACTTTAGTAAAACCGGCGCATGCTGGGCGTCGCCGCGCGCAATGCTCCAGCGTCACGACGCGCAAAAGATGAAATTATCCATGTTGACGCATTTTTGTCCGGTTTTGCCCCAAATTGCCTCCAGTGCTGTCCAAACTTTATTTATCTGCAAAATAACAATAAAACACATCAAAACGTTCATAAAACGCGAGAAACAATATAAAACATTAGGTCAAATGAGTGAGAAATAGTGATATAAATACTACTCATCACACCCCCAAACCTAACATTTTGCTACTCCTCGAGCAAAACATAAAATAAAATAACATAATAAAATTTAACTAAGCCACTTTCGTAGGGATCACGGTTGCATTTAGCATATGCAACAAGCCTTTAAACCCCTAGGTGTCCCTAGTGGACGAGTGTAGTCTCGTGAGGTTTACAACAATGATACCCACAAACATTTTTACAAAAGTAAAAAAGTTAGTAAAACTAATGCACACAAAAGCAAAAAGACAAGAGAAAATAGAATAAAGAAAGTTAGTGACTAATCAGGTGAAAATTCTACTCCAAGTTACTAGTTGTTTTGTTTCTTTCTAAATTACTGAATAAGTAAATTCTCCGATTATTTTTACCATTCTCCATATACACAGCTAACAAAATATTAATCAACTCATTTTTTTCCCACAACAGTCATAAGTGCAGTTGATAAGAGAGTAACATTTTTGTCCTAAAGTTCTATCAGATTTCACACCTTTTTATAGCAATGGAGTAATTTTCTGATTTTTCTGATTTTTTCTTTGATTTTTTTTTTATATACAATACCTTCCGTCTATGTAGCGAGCTTTGGGTCGGTGGCTCCCAAACCAGTTGGCTTTAGGGCACCAGGTGTTAAGACACCCCTACGAACTTAATTACTCAGACTTCAGATATATATATATATATATATATTTGCAGCATCTTCGATTCATGTAACGAGCTTTGGGCCGGTGACTCCCAAACCAGTTGGTTTTAGGGCACTAGGTGTTAAAACACCCTTACAAACTTAATAACTCGGATCTCGGACGTTTTTTTTTTTTTTTTTTATTCCATCACTTTTTGAGATGCTTCCTCCAATTAAACTAGAGCACTGAATATTACAAACTTTTCAATTTTAGCTCATGTCCGTATGTTTCTATGTATGTTGATAATATCTGCCAACTGAGCATAAGAAGATCCATTTTAGTCCGTTTTAAGGAGAATTCACAAATTAAATAATTTAAAAGGAAATAAACAAAAATTAACTTGTTTCAAAATAAATGGTTTGAGATACGTATCAGGAGTGAGAACTCCTTACTCAGCTATCTCTCACCAATTTCATCTTTTTTAGTCAAAACACAAAGAAAACACAAAATATTTTTGTAATTTTTGAAAAATTTTCAATTTTTTTGTATTTTTCGAAAAATTTTGGACTAAAAATAAAAACAACATACAAACTAAAAACAAGGTACTAATCAACTAAATCCCTCCCCCAAACCTAAATGAGACATTGTCCCCAATGTCTTAAATAGTAAAAGGAGAGTTAGAAGGTTGTACCTGGTTAGCTGAAATCTACAGGAAATTAAAGGTTAAGATCCAGATTAATTCGACGCCTCTTACCACGATCGTCCTCGGACCAATTTATCTTTGAAATGATAGGGTCAACTTGTGGTTCATAGGTTATGAGTTGGTCTATCAGATCCGGAGCAAGTCTGGCAGTGAAGAGGAGTTCTTTCATAGGTTTTGACACGAACCCATTTCTTCGAGCATCATCAAGAAACACACAAAGAAAATCATAAAATCCATCAAGGTTGAGTAGTCCAAGCGGTTTCTGGTGTATGTTCAGGTTCGCCCAAGATAGAACTATAAAAATTTCCTCCAATGTACCCAAACCACCTAGCAAAGCAATAAAAGCATCAGCACGGTTAATCATTTCTACCAGTCGTTCAGACATACCTGGCACGATTAGTTCCTCTCCGTTTGATGTTCCAATAAGATTTGCCTCTGCCAAGGGTTTTGGGATGATTCCCAAAACATGACTGCCTCCTTCTTGTACGGCCTTTAAAACGATCCCCATTAATCCAAGATTGCCTCCGCCATATATTAAATGCATATTCCTTGCAGCTAAGACTCGACCCAATTCCTGTGCCGCTTCTATGTATTGTGGTTTAGTACCAACAGTACTACCACAAAACACACAGATGTTTTCAACTCGTCTTCTTGAAGTGGCTTCCATTTTTTTTATGTATTTCTTTTTCAAATCAGGATGCCTTCAAAAGTGCAATGACGGGCTGAATTTATAGTACCTGAAAAAGGGTGAGTAATAATAGCAGAAGTATCTTCCAGAGGACGTTTGTTAGCTAAACAACAAAAGAAATCGTGAAAGGTCAAAAAGTCTGGATCCTGTCTACGAAAATAAATATAAATACAACAGAAAAGCGAATCAAAGCAATAATTAAGGCAACAGAATTGTGTACGCAATACGCCACTCGCTTAGTATAAATTCATTAGAATGAGTCTCAAGATTTCATTCTTTATTCAGTCTTCGCTAATGAATTGTTTCTTATATTTGCTTGCCAAACACAATTCCTTCTGTCTTAAAATGCTTCGTTTATGCCTTTCCCTACAAAAATAACACACAAAATTAAAAAGTTCACACAAAATATGAAAACAAATCACAATAAATGCATGGGTTGCCTCCCTGCTAGCGCTGAATTTTTTTCGTCTTCAGCCAGACGTGACTGAAATTCATCTGTTAAGGAGGTTTCAATGTCGTTTTGGATGTCCGATTAAAGACAATCCCGTGAGCGTTGCTTTTGAAGGGTCTCTTCCAACGGTAAAGTGGCAAAAAGAGTTTTGTCTCATTCAGTGCTCGTGCCACCTTTTTACTCCATGTTGTTCCAGTGATTCCTGCAAAGAAAGAAAGAAAATCAGGAGGTCTCGTATGATGCTTGACTTGGAATGGAAATTCCATTCTGTCAAGCTTCTGGGTGATATCTTTGATTTGTACTCCCCTAAACATCGATGTTTTTCCTGAATGCTCTAGATCTTTATTAAGGTCAACATTTGCTCCTCCATTTGCTCTGCTTCTTGTTCCACCTTTTCTTCACAGATGTGTTTGAAAATTTCTGCATTCAGCTCTTCATCTGTTATCTGTGAAATACATGCATCAAAATTGTCAACCTGAGGATGAAAAGAAATGTCAGATTTTAGGTCTTCATCCTATGATCTGGATGAAATAATTGGCTCAGGTAGATATGCTTTAAACATTTGTGTAAAGCATTCTCCAAGATCTTCATTTTGAGGCTTGAAAGTTTGATCCTCCGTTGTTGGAGCAGTTGGTATAAATGGATCAGCTTCCTCCTCGTCAGAGTCGGGATAATAAAAATCAATTTGAGACGTTGCCGGTTCGGGCTCCTGAACTGATACCTCTGATTCTTGATACTGATACCTCTGATTCTTGATACTGCTCAGCCTCATCCTCTGTTATGATATCATGATGAATCTGAGGATATTCGAAGGCTTCTTCAGTATTGTTTGAATTTGCTTCGTGAGATATTGATTCAGGTTATCTGTTAATTGTCTAACTTGATCTGTCATTCTCTGTATAGACACCGTTTGACTCTGAATTTGTGCATCAAATCGAGCTTCTCGTTCCTCGAACCAATCTTTGAGCATGTGAATCAACTGATCTTCATCTGATGGTTCTGGTTGTGATGAAAATTGCATATGGATGGTGGATAACTTGGAAAATGTGGTTCTGTGAAATGTGATGGCTCGGCATACCATGAAGGATCTTGATAGTTCTGCCACCCTGGATGGTAGTTGTATTCGCAATAATCGCTTGGGTGGTTACCATTACATATGTCACATCTCCATATTGAGTTCTGTTGAGCAAATGTAGTATTGCTTGGTTCTGGCATACAGTGATAATCATTGGACTCGACAACATGCCACATAAAACTGGACTGTTGCTCCCAGATGTGGGGTGTATCTTCTTGTAAAGCACGTGATCTTTCAATCTCCCAATAATGTTCCATTTTTTTAATCATCTGAAAAGAAAGAAAGAAATAAAAATTACAGATAAAAATAAAGAAAATTAGATAGAAGTAAATTAGATAGCTTCAAAATTAATAACTCAAGAAATATAAGTCCCCGGCAACGGCGCCAAAAACTTGACCGGCGTAAACACACACGTATAACGCAAGCGCACGTATCGTTCAAGTAGTATAAAAATATCAATCCCACGAGGACTTAATTCCTACTGTTGTTATTAATTATTGAATCTATTTATTTACAAATATCTAATTAGAGGGAGAATGGAATTGATTGCTTGATTGATTTGGTTGATTGTAGATTTGCTAAATAAATAAATAAAAAGATAAAAGAAAATACTAAGGAAAATAAAAGACACAAAGATCCAAGGTTGTGATTTCTTTTAATATCATTTTAAAGATGAAGTTGTTATCTTAAAGTTGGGTAATATATTGATTTATTAAACTGGAACACTAAATTATGTGTAAGCCTCTGTCGATGGTCAGACACAAATACCTAGTATAATCCAATTGAACCATATGTCTATGTCAACCAAATTACCAAGATTCATTAAGTTCAAGTTCCAATTATGGCTACCCCCGCCCGACAGGTATATTCCTATCCTGTAAGGAAATCTATTAAAGAGTTATCTATCCTCAAGGAAGATCGTGGGCTATTGAGTCTAAGGTCTTAAACTTAAAATCCCTATGTTTAGTTCATTTTAAGTTACCTAATCAATTTTATTAATGGCCAGTTAAAAAAAGGCTTTAAGATTAAGACTCAATAAATAAATCTTTAAATTACTCAAACTATAATCTAACCCTATAAAACCGGTGATATTAAAAGTCATCACAACCTCAGAAAACTAACACATAACTGGGACTAATAAAAACTTAAAAGTAAAAGACATAAAGTAAAAATACTGAAACGTAAAAGACATAAAGTAAAACTGAAAAGTAAAATAAAATAAAATGCCAAAGTAAAAGGAATTAAGGGAGATTAATCTAAATAGTAACAGTAAAAGAATTACCTTTTACCTTAGCTGGAGAAATTACCTCCTCATGGTAAATAGTAAAAAACTGTAAAAAGTAAAAGGTAAAAATAAAGTAACTACTATTCAAAAGTAAAATTATTATTACTACAGAAAGTAATTAAAATTATTTACAAAGTAAAAAGTAAAAATAAAAATAAACTAGAGAGAGAAACTCTCTCTTTAGGAAGAATTGAAGAGAGAGGAAGTACAACAATTTCTGAAATCTCGAGCTCAATTTATAGGCACGGATAGGGGTCTGGCGTCGCGACACTAAAGGGTTGCGCGTCGCGATGCCTGCTACAGTGACACATGTCACTTGCTGATTTGTCGGCTCAGATCTTATCCGATGTCGTGGCACTGTTCATGACGTCATTGCTTACGTCACTCTGAGGTACGATTGTCGGCAGCGTCAGATCGTGACACGTGGCAGCGGTGCATTTTAGCAAGTCCGTTGAGATGTCGACACGTGGCAAGGCGCAAGATAGCAAGATGATGATTGTCGGCATCGTAGGATGATGACACGTGGCAGGCGCAAGTTAGCAAGTCTTCTGTGATGGTGACATGTGGCACGGCGCACGTAAGCAAAGTCAACTTTTCAGATTGAGACCCGTTGACCCAGCGCACTTTAGCAAAACCGGCGCATGCTGGGCGTCGCCGCGCGCAATGCTCCAGCATCGCGACGCGCAAAAGATGAAATTATCCCTGTTGACGCATTTTTGTCCGGTTTTGCCCCAAATTGCCTCCAGTGCTGTCCAAACTTTATTTATCTGTAAAATAACAATAAAACACATCAAAACGTTTATAAAACTCGAGAAACAATATAAAACATTAGGTCAAATGAGTGAGAAATAGTGATATAAATACCACTCATCAATGAGACCACTCATTAGGCATGAGTTAGTTGATCTACATGTTTTTATGCGCCCATGTGGTCGTATGGAGATGCTTGTGTGCTTGTGTATGGCCTCCTTGCTGCATCCTCTTACAAGTAAGGTAACCGGTGTGGGACAAATGATTTATTTGTGTTGAGACACCACCTCATAAAGGACCCTGGCACGACGACATAAATGAGATAGCCATACAAAACAGTTGAATCAATCTGTCGAATGGGAGACCATCAATTGCTCTTACCATTCCTCATTTCGCCTCCATTTTTAACTTAACGACAACCACCCACCACCATGTTCTTCATGTTCAAAAGCCATAATTCTTATAATTCCAATTTTCTTTCACGCGTAATAAGACAATGATAAATTGATGGAGCTGTTAGCTAGTTACAATCAATTAATGTCAATGTTTATTGTTGCTTTTGGTGGCGTCGCTGTGGTACGGTAAGATGATGGATACAGTGGAGTTAAGATCTAGTTGATATACCGAATATTATGGGATCTGAGGTGTTGGTGGTTGGTAGAGTTAGGGTCGGTCAACGTGGTCGAGGCAGCTGCTTACGAGTCTAAATACTCATGTTCTGATCTTGGATGACGCAAAACACTGAGTTTTTTACTCATTTTCTTGCAACAGCCGGTGTGGGATTCCCAGTTTTGCTCACAATTTGTTTTTTCTGGGGCTTCGGGCCGGTTTGTTTGGTTTTGGAAGCCATGTCTTAAGGCTGCACTTGCTTTTGGGCTTTGCTAATGGGCCTCTGTGTGTTCAACATTTAAGGCTGGACTATTGATTTACAGAAAAATGTGTGGGGCCTGCCTTCTTGGTCTAGCTTCGGCTGGCCTCTGGAGTGTCCTTTTTCATGGTCTTGCAATTTGTATAAGCTGGATTTTTACTCACTCAATCATTTTGGGCTGCTTCAAAAGGGCTGACGTTAACATGCTATGGGGAAATAGCTCATGTAATAGGGCTAAAGCTTTGTCTCGGTCGTTGTGTTGTTTGGGGCTGATGGTTTGCTTGGGCTGATGATTTGCTTTGGATAAGTTCTGTTCTTGGCTTACTAAAATTAAACATCATTCTGCTATGGTTTCGGCAGTTAGAATTTGGATTGGGAGGGCTTGTTACTCTCGACTTGGGCTTCAATTTCCAGGGCAAGATTGGAGTATTACTTGGTAGCTTGAGCTTAAATCTTTTTTCGTTGGGCTATGGTAGCTGGTTTTCTTTGATTTGAGCTGGTGGATGGCTTGTTTTTGGACTGAATGTGTTGGGTTGGCTGCTGGTGGAGTATGGATCGAAATAGCGACCAGTTGTGCATGATTTTGGTTTGCTGTCTTGGATTGAGGCTAGCGTCAAGGATTTAGGGTTCTTCTGGTCCTATCTATGACTGCATGGATAATCATGGTCTTTGGGCTTTGAGACTTTTGTTGGGTTTGTTTGCTTCCTCCCGAGTGACAAACCTTCCCATTTGTGCAAACATATTGCTTGCAAAGGTGTGAGCTCATCACCTACCACCTTGAGAAACGACGCTGCAGCCCTTAGGCAAAAACAAGACAAACGACATGCACCACTAAAGAAAATGCCACCAAGGATGAGGTCTATAGAATCCTCTGGATTTCACCAGTCTAGCAGTATGAAGAGAATCAAAATCGTCATCAGGTTCAATAAGGGAGATCGATTTAGAAGCTTTACAAGGTCCAGTAGACTAGAAAAACAATCCGGGAGATAAAAGATAGCCTTCTCAAATATTAATAAGATCATTGTCGCAGCCGACATGTTCACAAACGCGACGTTCATTACATGACCAGTAGGCTGAATGTTTCCTAGCCTATCAAGTCCGTCGACCGGGGACATCCCCCATGGACTCGTATGAGCCAAGTTGTAGACATAGGTTAACATGTCGTATGAATTATACTTCTGGACTAATCAAGTCCAGTCGACCGAGGCATTGATGATGAGTGGTATTTATACCACTATTTCCCACTCATTTGACCTAATGTTTTGTATTGTTTCTCGAGATTTATGAACGTTTTGATGTGTTTTGTTGTTATTTTGCAGATAAATAAAGTTTGGACAGCACTGGAGGCAATTTGGGACAAAACCGGACAAAAATGCACCAACTGGGATATTTTTGTCTTCGGCGCGTCGCGACGCTGGAACTTGCGCGCCGCGACGCTTAACCTGCGCCGGATTTGCTAACATGCACCGTCGCCATGTGTAAATCTGATTGATCACTTGCTAAAATGCGCCGTGCCACGTGTCACCATCACAAAGACTGCTAACGTGCGCCGGATGCCACGTGTCGACCATCCAACGGTGCGACAGTGCCGACGGTGACGTCAGCAATGACGTCATGAACAGTGCACATCATCAGTGACGTAAGCAATGACGTCATGAACAGTGCCACGTCATCGGATAAGATCTGAGCCGTCGAACCAGCAAGTGACACGTGTCACTGTAGCTGGCGTCGCGACGCGGAACCCTTGGCGTCGCGACGCAAGACCCATCCGCGCCTATAAATAGAGCGCGAGTTTTCAGTTTTTGTTGTACCATTTCCTCTCCCAAATCCTATGTAATTAGGGAGTTCTCTCTCTCTAAGTTCTTTTATTAGTTTTTGTAATTTTTAACTAAGTTCTGTAATAATAATAATTTACTTTCTTTATTTTACAGTTTTTACTACTCATTATGAGGAGGTAACTTCCCTCTGTTAAGGTAAAAGGTAATTCTTTTACTATTACTTCTTAGATTATTCTCCCATAATTATAATATATTCAAGTTTTAAATTGACTTAATCAGGATACCGCCAGATTGGTCGGTGGGTAATAAAATTCATATTCCGCTTTAGGCTGGTTTAATTAAATTCCGCCTTTATGGCTGGTTTATTTTCTGTTCCGCCTTATGGCTGGTTTAATTTAAGTTCCGCCTTATGGCTGGTTTATTTTCATTCCGCCTATATGGCTGGTTATTTTGATGTTCGCCTTTATGGCTGGTTATTTTTAAAATGATTCCGCCTTTATGGCTGGTTGTTTTTAAACTAATTAAATCAAAATACCGCCTATATGGCTGGATGAAAATGTTTGCAAAGCTTATATTATATTATGGGAGAAATCTAATTAGTATATAGTAGAAGTAATTCCTTTTACCTTAGCAATTTTATTTTAATTTACTTTCAGCAGTTATTTTACTACATTTACTTTATGCAATTTTATTTTAAGTCTTTTAAGTTTTTAGCCCTAGTTATGTGTCGTAGCTAAGTTAGTTATCTAGGGTTGTGATGAATTTCAATTAAACTGGTTTATAAGGGTTAGATTATAGTTTGGGTAAATTAAAGATTTATTTATTGAGTCTTAATCTTAAAGCTCTTTAATTAACTGGCCATTAATTAAATTGATTAGGTAAACTTAAAATGAACTAGACATAGGGATTTTAAGTTTAAGACCTTAGACTCAATAGCCCACGATCTTCCTTGAGGATAGATAACCCTTTAATAGATTTCCTTACAGGATAGGAATATACCTGTAGGGCGGGGGTAGCCATAATTGGAACTTTGAACTTAATGAATCTAGGTAATGTGGTTGACATAGGAATATGGTTCAATTGGTTATACTAGGTATTTGTAATTGACCATCGGAAGAGGCTTTTACATAAGTTAGTGTTCCAGGTTAATAAATTGATATTTTACCCAACTATAAGATAACTACTTCATCTTTTAAATAATATTGAAATAAATCACAACCCTGGATAGTTTTTAATATTGAATTTCCTTAAAATCTACTTTTAAGCAATTTTATTATTTGTCTTTAAATTTAGAATCGTCGCCATTCCAAATCAATCAAACAACTTGTTAGATACTGGTAATCATTTGGCCCAATAAATTGATAACAAAAAGGTTTTAAGTCCTCGTGGGATCGATACTTTTTATACTACTTGAACGATACGTACGCTTGCGTTATACGTGTGTGTTTACGCCGGTCAAGTTTTTGGCGCCGTTGCCGGGGACTTAGTTATCTTTTATTATTAGTTTACGGGTTAGATTTTTTACTTGTATCTAATTTTTTTTTTTACTTATTATTTTTGTTTTCTTGTATTTCAGGTTCTCAGAAACTTCATGAGACGAACCAGAAGCTTTGAATTCCGACCGCTTGACCCAGAAATTGAAAGAACTATCAGACAGTTGAGAAGGGAAAGGCGAGAAGGCCAAGAAGCTTTAGTCAACATGGAACCTGAACCTTTGGAGGTTGCACCACCAATTCCCATTCGAGACAGAACCATTCCGGTGGTAGATGGCCTCATTTCGTGTATTGTACTTCCTCCTTTACCAGCAAATGCAGGTGACATCAAAACTTGCATTCAGATGATTCAGCAAACAGTTCAGTTTGGGGGAAATGCAACTGAAGATCCTAATGCCCACATCAGCAACTTCCTGGAAGTCTGCGGCACGTTCAATTACAACCGAGGAGCTGAAGAAGCTATGAGGTTGAGAGTTTTCCCATATTCCCTGAAAGACAGAGCAAAAGCATGGCTACATTCACTACCAGCAGGATCAATCACAACCTGGAACACTCTTGCTACAAAATTCCTTGCAAAATACTTTCCACCAGCCAGAACTGCAAAGTTGAGAAATGACATCACATCCTTTGTGCAGCAAGATTCAGAATCCTTGTACGAAGCTTGGGAGAGATACAAAGATTTGCTCCGGAAATGTCCTCACCATGAGATTCCAAAATGGCTTCAAGTCCAAACTTTCTACAATGGACTTTCTGGACTGATGAGAACCACAATCGATGCTGCTGCTGGAGGAGCTTTAATGGCAAAAGGAGAAGATCAAGCTTGGGACCTAATTGAAGAAATGGCCAACAACAACTCCTTGTGGCCAACAGAAAGAAGTCTGATTCAAAGAATTGCAGGAATATATGAAGTTGGAGCTAATACAGCAGTCAACACCAAGCTGGACCAGATATGCAAATTTATGGAGACTCTCAACACTCAAAGCACCACTGGATCCACAAGTTCACCATATGGAGGAGCACCAGAACCACACCAACTTGAAGAAACGGTGAATTATGTCAACAATTTCAACAGACAGGGGAACAATCCATATTCCAACACCTACAACCCAGGGTGGAGGAATCATCCTAATTTTTCATGGAGCAACAATTCAGGGCAGAAGAACTATCCACCACCTGGATTCCAGCAACAGAATAAAGGCCAGGAGCAGACAAATGAACCAGTGATGGCAGAGATGCTAGCTCAATTAAAAAGATATGAAGCCATGATTCAGAGCCAATCAGCTTCCATCAAAGCACTGGAGAATCAAATCGGACAACTGGCCAACGCTCAGAGTTACAGACCACCAGGCAATCTTCCCAGCAACACAGAACCAAATCCAAGGAACCGAGGGAAGGAGCAATGTCAAGCCATTACCTTAAAGAGCGGTACTGAGATCAACAAAGATGTTGGAGTCCAGATATCTCAAGAAGAAGTTCCAAAAGAAACCGAGAAAAGAGAGGAAAAAGAAGCAAAAGAAAAAGAAGCAAAGGAAAAAGTACCAGAACAGATCACTCCACCTCCACCTTTTCCTCAGCGTCTTCAGAAAAGCAAACTGGACAAACAGTTTGCTCGTTTCTTGGAGATTTTCAAAAAGCTGCACATTAACATACCATTTGCAGAAGCCTTGGAACAAATGCCCAGTTATGTCAAATTCATGAAAGACATTCTTTCACGAAAACGGAGATTGGGAGATTACGAAACAGTAGCTTTGACAGAGAATGCAGCGCCATCATTCAGAGAAAACTTCCCCCGAAGTTGAAAGATCCTGGCAGTTTCACAGTTCCTTGCACCATTGGAGAACATTACATTGGTAAGGCTTTATGTGATTTAGGTGCCAGTGTTAATTTAATGCCTTTTTCTATTTACAGGAAATTGCAAATTGGAGAAGCAATGCCTACCTCAGTATCTTTGCAACTTGCTGATCGAACACTCGCATTTCCGAGAGGAGTCGTGGAAAATGTGCTGGTTAAAGTTGACAAACTCATCCTTCCAGCTGACTTCATCATCCTTGACATGGAAGAAGACAAAGAAGTACCTATCATTCTTGGGAGACCATTTTTGGCTACAGGTAAAACTGTAATTGATGTGCAAAAAGGAGAACTAACCATGAAAGTGCAGGACCAAGAAGTGACCTTTAATGTTTTCCAAGCCATGAAATTTCCAAGCGATGAAAAGGAAGAAGAAGAATGCTTCAGAATTGATGTTGTTGATAAAATTGTTCAGAATACTGAGTCAAATCCCACAGATACACTTGAAGCTTGCATCACCAACATGACTGACAGCGAGCTAGATGCTGAAATCTTGCAATGTATCAACTACCTTGACAAACCATTCCGATTCAAAGTAACACCACCAGTTGAAAGCTTGGAACTGCCAAAGAAAGATCGAATCAAACCTTCGATTGAAGAACCACCGCAGCTGGAACTAAAGTTACTGCCGAGCCATCTCAGGTATGCATTTCTTGGAAACTCTTCTGAATTACCTGTTATTATTTCTTCTTCACTAACATTGGAGCAGGAAGAAAAACTACTGAGAGTGTTACGAGAACACAAAAGAGCCATTGGCTGGACTATAGCTGACATTCGAGGCATTAGTCCATCATTCTGCATGCACAAGATTCTGATGAATGATGAATACAAACCAACAGTGGAGCATCAACGGAGACTCAATCCAATCATGAAGGAAGTCGTGAAGAAAGAAATCATCAAATGGTTGGATGCTGGCATCATTTACCCCATCTCAGACAGCACTTGGGTAAGTCCTATGCAGTGTGTACCAAAGAAAGGAGGAATTACTGTTGTCACCAATGAAAAGAACGAGCTGATTCCAACAAGAACGGTGACTGGATGGAGAGTATGTATGGATTACAGGAAGCTGAACAAAGCCACGAGAAAGGACCATTTTCCGCTGCCATTCATTGACCAGATGTTAGACAGACTGGCAGGACATGAATTCTATTGTTTTCTTGATGGATATTCAGGTACAATCAGATTGCCATCGCACCAGAAGACCAGGAGAAAACTACTTTTACATGTCCCTATGGTACTTTTGCTTTCCGCAGGATGCCATTTGGATTATGTAATGCCCCTGCCACTTTTCAGCGTTGCATGATGGCCATCTTCTCAGATATGCTGGAGCAGAGTATGGAGGTTTTTATGGATGATTTTTCTGTGTTTGGAGATTCTTTTGACCATTGTTTGAAAAATTTGGAACAGGTATTACAAAGGTGCGAAGATACAAACCTGGTACTCAATTGGGAGAAATGCCATTTCATGGTACAGGAAGGTATTGTTCTTGGACACCGGATTTCACAAAAGGGAATCGAGGTAGACAAAGCAAAGATAGAGACAATTGAGAAACTACCTCCACCAACATCTGTAAAAGGGATTCGGAGTTTTCTTGGACATGCAGGTTTTTACAGGAGATTTATCAAAGACTTTTCCAAGATTGCCAAACCTCTTTGCAATCTTCTGGAAAAGGATGTGCCTTTCAACTTCACCAAAGAATGCCAGGAAGCTTTCGAGATCTTAAAACAGAAGCTGATTTCTGCCCCCATCATTGTAGCACCAGATTGGACCCTTCCATTTGAGGTAATGTGTGATGCTAGTGATTTTGCTGTAGGTGCGGTTTTGGGACAACGCAAAGCAAAGATTTTCCACACCATTTACTACTCCAGCAGAACTCTGAATGAAGCTCAACTCAACTACACAACCACTGAAAAGGAGTTGCTAGCAGTTGTGTACGCTTTTGACAAATTCCGCTCCTATCTGCTGGGTCCCAAAGTGGTGGTTTACACAGATCATTCAGCCATCAAATACCTGATCACAAAGAAAGATGCCAAACCCAGATTGATCCGTTGGATACTTCTTTTGCAAGAATTCGACGTGGAGATTCGAGACAGGAAAGGAACAGAAAACCAGGTGGCAGATCACTTATCGAGGCTGGAAAATGGAGAAACAGCTGACAAAGAACTGACAATCAAAGAAACTTTTCCAGATGAACAACTGTTTTCCATAAAACAACAGGAAGTCCCTTGGTATGCTGACTATGTTAATTATATTGTAACAGGAAAATGGCCGTTGGAATGGACAACTCAGCAACGGAAGAAGTTTTTCAAAGAAGTCAAGCACTATGTCTGGGATGAACCGTACCTGTTTAAACGCTGTGCTGATCAATTACTGAGACGGTGTGTTCCACAGGAGGAAGTCAACAGTGTTTTGCAACACTGTCATTCATCACCATACGGCGGACACTTCAGTGGAAACAAAACTGCAGCCAAAGTCCTTCAATCAGGTTTGTTCTGGCCCACACTTTTTAAAGATGCTTATCTTTTTGCTTTTCAATGTGACAGGTGCCAGAGAACGGGGAATATTTCAAGGAGAAACGAAGGACCGTTGCAAAACATTCTGGAAGTGGAAATATTCGATGTATGGGGTATTGATTTCATGGGACCCTTTGTTCCATCATTTGGAAACCTGTACATTCTGGTTGCTGTAGACTACGTCTCCAAATGGGTTGAGGCAATTGCACTGCCATCCAATGATTCCAAAGTGGTGATCAAATTCCTGAAAAAGAACATTTTCACTCGGTTTGGAACACCTCGAGCAATCATCAGCGATGGTGGCTCTCATTTCTGCAACAAATACTTCGATGCACTCCTATCCAAATACGGAGTTACTCACAAAGTTGCCACTGCTTACCATCCACAGTCAAATGGACAGGTTGAGGTTTCAAACAGGGAGATCAAAAGAATCCTAGAAAGGACCGTTGGATCAACAAGGAGGGACTGGTCTACAAAACTAGATGATGCATTATGGGCCTACAGAACAGCTTACAAGACACCCATTGGTATGTCTCCATATCAATTGGTGTTTGGGAAAGCATGCCATCTGCCAGTTGAGCTTGAACACAAGGCGTATTGGGCACTGAAGAAGTTGAATCTTGACTCACAAGCTGCAGGAGAGAAAAGACTTCACCAACTCAATGAATTGGAGGAATTTCGCCTACAGGCTTATGACAATGCCAAATTATACAAAGAAAAGACCAAAAAATGGCATGACCGAAAAATAGTGCACAGACAGTTAGAACCAAGGCAGCAGGTGTTGTTGTACAACTCGAGATTAAAACTTTTCCCTGGAAAGCTGAAATCTAGGTGGTCAGGACCATTTGTGATCACTCAGGTTTTACCATATGGAGCTGTTGAGTTACTGGATCCCAAACCAACAACACATTCAAAGTTAACAGTCAGCGTGTCAAGCACTACTGGGGAGAATCATTTGAGCGACAAAAAGAAAGTGTCACAGATCCAGCATAAACGTTCAAGAAGTCACGTCTAGCTGACGACTTTAAACTTAGCGCTCGCAGGGAGGCAACCCATGCAATTTTTGTATATATTGTGATTTGGTGTGATTTAATTTTGTGTGTTTAGTTTTTGCAGATTAAGTCATTTCAAGATGGAAGAAGCTCTCTCAAATCTTCACAAGCAATTTCCTTCTCTCCCTCAAAAATCTCTGATGAAAGTCTACAAAGCTCGCTTGGAACGGATGAGGTTACTGACGATCTATGGTGTTCCCAATGACATTCGTTGGGTAATTGAAGCACGAGTCCGATTGGCAGGTGAGTCTTCTGACTCTTTTATTTCACACTTGCCTGGTTTTGGAAGAAGCACCTATGCAAAGAAACGAAGAGCTAAACAAATGGGTGTTTGCAAATGTGCACGTTGGAATTGCAACACTCGTTGTCGTTCTTTAGGAATGGTGTCTGATAATCGCGAAGACAAAATTAAATTCATTAGGGATGGCTTGAGTAAGGAGTCTTTAGATGATATATCTTCGACTCTTGAGACGCATCCCAGTGGATATGTTCACATAGAATTTCGCAGATTACATACACAATTTCAAAAAGAAAGACAACAGTTAAGTCTTGGGAATCTGACTAAAAAAGACCCTGTTTGCCAATTTATAAGAAAATTGGATGGGAAGCTTGTCCCTGACGCATAGACGTTAATCAAGCTGTAGATTTTTGTACATATTTATCTCTTTGTCTTTTCTAATAATTGTGATTTGTTTTGTTGTTTTCTTTTATTTTCTCCGACAGGATCCAGATCTTGTTGACTATCACGATCTATTTTACTATTTTGCTACTAATCGTCCTTTGGAAGATACTTGTGCTATTTTTACTCACCCTTTTCAGGTATTATAAATTCAACTCATCATTGCACCTTTGAAGTCATCCAGAGTCAAGAAAGAAAAACATAAAAATGGAAGCCACTTCAAGAAGACGAGTTGAAAACATTTGTGTGTTTTGTGGTAGTACTGTTGGTACTAAACCACAATACATAGAAGCAGCACAGGAATTGGGTCGAGTCTTAGCCGCAAGGAATATGCACTTAATATATGGCGGAGGAAATCTTGGACTTATGGGGATCGTTTCAAAGGCCGTACAGGAGGGAGGCAGTCACGTTTTGGGAATCGTCCCAAAACCCTTGGCAGAGGCAAATCTTATTGGATCATCAAACGGAGAGGAACTGATCGTATCAGGTATGTCTGAACGTTTGGTAGAAATGATTAACCGTGCTGATGCTTTTATTGCTTTGCCAGGTGGCTTGGGTACATTGGAGGAAATTTTTATAGTTCTATCTTGGGCGAACCTGAACATACACCAGAAACCAATTGGACTACTCAACGTTGATGGATTTTATGATTTTCTTTGTGTGTTTCTTGATGATGCTCGGAGAAATGGGTTCGTGTCAAAACCTATGAAAGACCTCCTCTTCACTGCCAGACTTGCTCCGGATCTAATAGACCAACTCATAGCCTATGAACCACAAGTTGACCCTATCCTATCAAAGATAAATTGGTCTGAGGACGATCGTGGTAAGAGACGTCGAATTAATCTGGATCTTAACCTTTAATTTCTGTAGATTTCAGCTAACCAGGTACAACCTTCTAACTCTCCTTTTACTGTTTAAGACATTGGGGACAATGTCTCATTTAGGTTTGGGGGAGGGATTTAGTTGATTAGTACCTTGTTTTTAGTTTGTATGTTGTTTTTATTTTTAGTCCAAAATTTTTCGAAAAATACAAAAAAATTGAAAAATTTTCAAAAATTACAAAAATATTTTGCATTTTGTATTTTTGTTTTGACTAAAAAGGTGAAATTGGTGAGAGGTAGCTGAGTAAGGAGTTCCACTCCTGATACGTATCTCAAACCATTTATTTCGAAACAAGTTAATTTTTGTTTATTTCCTTTTAAATTATTTAATTTGTGAATTCTCCATAAATCTGACTAAAATGGATCTTCATATGTTCAGTTGACAGGTATTATGAACTTACATGGAACATACAGTCATGAGCTAAAATTGAAAAGTTTGTAATATTCCGTGCTATAGTTTAATTGGAGGAAGCATCTCTAAATAGTGATGGAGTAAAAAAAAAAAAAAAAAAAAAAAACAAAATAAAGTATCTAAGATCCGAGTTATTAAGTCTGTAAGGGTGTTTTAACACCTAGTGCCCTAAAACCAACTGGTTTGGGAGTCACTGGCCCAAAGCTCGCTACATGGATCGAAGATGCTGCAAAAATATATATATCTGAAGTCTGAGTAATTAAGTTCGTAGGGGTGTCTTAACACCTGGTGCCCTAAAGCCAACTGGTTTGGGAGCCACCGACCCAAAGCTCGCTACATAGACGGAAGGTATTGTATATAAATAAAAAATAGAGAAAAATCAAAGAAAAAATCAGAAAAATCAGAAAAATTATTCCATTGCTACAAAAAGGTGTGAAATCTGATAGAACTTTAGGACAAAAATATTACTCTCTTATCAACTGCACTTATGACTGTTGTGGGCAAAAATGAGTTGATTAATATTTTGTTGGCTGTGTATATGGAGAATGGTAAAAATAATCGGAGAATTTACTTATTCGGTAATTTAGAAAGAAACAAAACAACTAGTAACTTGGAGTAGAATTTTCACCTGATTAGTCACTAACTTTCTTTATTCTCTTTTCGCTTGTCTTTTTGCTTTTGTGTGCATTAGTTTTACTACTTTTTACTTTTGTAAAATGTTTGTGGGTATCATTGCTGTAAGCCCTCACGAGACTACACTCGTCCACTAGGGACACCTAGGGGTTTAAAGGCTTGTTGCATACGCTAAATGCAACCGTGATCCCTACGAAAGTGGCTTAGTTAAAGTTTATTTTCTGTTATTTTATTTTCTGTTTTGCTCGAGGACTAGCAAAATGTTAGGTTTGGGGGTGTGATGAGTGGTATTTATACCACTATTTCCCACTCATTTGACCTAATGTTTTGTATTGTTTCTCGAGATTTATGAACGTTTTGATGTGTTTTGTTGTTATTTTGCAGATAAATAAAGTTTGGACAGCACTGGAGGCAATTTGGGACAAAACCGGACAAAAATGCACCAACTGGGATATTTTGTCTTCGGCGCGTCGCGACGCTGGAGCCTTGGCGCCGCGACGCCCAGCCTGCGCCGGATTGCTAAAATGCGCCGTGGCCATGGGTCAAATCTGAAAAGTTTGACTTGCTAAAATGCGCCGTGCCACGTGTCACCATCACAACGGACTTGCTAACGTGCGCCGGATGCCACGTGTCGACCATCCACGTGCCGACAGTTGCCCCAGTGACGTCAGCAATGACGTCATGAACAGTGCCCACATCATCAGTCTGACGTAAGCAATGACGTCATGAACAGTGCCACGTCATCGGATAAGATCTGAGCCGTCGAACCAGCAAGTGACACGTGTCACTGTAGCGGGTCGCGACGCGGAACCCCTTTGGCGTCGCGACGCCAAGACCCATCCGCGCCTATAAATAGAGCGCGAGTTTTCAGTTTTGTTGTACCATTTCCTCTCCCAAATCCTATGTAATTAGGGAGTTCTCTCTCTCTAAGTTCTTTTATTTAGTTTTTGTAATTTTAACTAAGTTCTGTAATAATAATAATTTACTTTCTTTATTTTACAGTTTTTACTACTCATTATGAGGAGGTAACTTCCCTCTGTTAAGGTAAAAGGTAATTCTTTTACTATTACTTCTTAGATTATTCTCCCATAATTATAATATATTCAAGTTTTAAATTGACTTAATCAGGATACCGCCAGATTGGTCGGTGGGTAATAAAATTCATATTCCGCCTTTATGGCTGGTTTAATTTAAATTCCGCCTTTATGGCTGGTTTATTTTCTGTTCCGCCTTTATGGCTGGTATAATTTAAGTTCCGCCTTTATGGCTGGTATAATTTAGTTCCGCCTTATGGCTGGTTATTTCATTCCGCTTAATGGCTGGTATTTGATGTTCCGCCTATGGTGGTTATTTTAAATGATTCCGCCTTTATGGCTGGTTGTTTTTAAACTAATTAAATCAAAATACCGCCTATATGGCTGGATGAAAAGTTTTGCAAAGCTTATATTATATTATGGGAGAAATCTAATTAGTATATAGTAGAAGTAATTCCTTTTTACCTTAGCAATTTTATTTTATTTCACTTTCAGCAGTTATTTTACTACATTTACTTTATGCAATTTTATTTTAAGTCTTTTAAGTTTTTAGCCCTAGTTATGTGTCGTAGCTAAGTTAGTTATCTAGGGTTGTGATGAATTTCAATTAAACTGGTTTATAAGGGTTAGATTATAGTTTGGGTAAATTAAAGATTTATTTATTGAGTCTTAATCTTAAAGCTCTTTAATTAACTGGCCATTAATTAAATTGATTAGGTAAACTTAAAATGAACTAGACATAGGGATTTTAAGTTTAAGACCTTAGACTCAATAGCCCACGATCTTCCTTGAGGATAGATAACCCTTTAATAGATTTCCTACAGGATATGAATATACCTGTGTAGGGCGGGGGTAGCCATAATTGGAACTTAGACTTAATGAATCCAGGTAATGTGGTTGACATAGGAATATGGTTCAATTGGGTTATACTGGGTATTTGTAATTGACCATCGGAAGAGGCTTTTACATAAGTTAGTGTTCCAGGTTAATAAATTGATATTTACCCAACTATAAGATAACTACTTCATCTTTTAAATAATATTGAAATAAATCACAACCCTGGATAGTTTTTAATATTGAATTTCCTTAAAATCTACTTTTAAGCAATTTTAATTATTTGTCTTTAAATTTAGAATCGTCGTCATTCCAAATCAATCAAACAACTTGTTAGATACTGGTAATCATTTGGCCCAATAAATTGATAACAAAAAGGTTTTAAGTCCTCGTGGGATCGATACTTTTTATACTACTTGAACGATACGTACGCTTGCGTTATACGTGTGTGTTTACGCCGGTCAGACATCCCCCATGGACTCGTATCGAGCCAAGTTGTAGACATGGAAAACACATGTCGTATGACTTATACCTTCCTGGACTCATCAAGTCCAGTCGACCGGGGACATCCCCCATGGACTCGTATCGAGCCAAGTTGTAGACATGGGTTACACATGTTATATGACTTATACCTTCCTGGACTCATCAAGTCCAGTCGACCGGGACATCCCCCATGGCTGTATCGAGCCAAGTTGTGACATGGGTTACACATGTCGTATAACTTATACCTCCTGGACTCATCAAGTCAGTCGACTGGGGACATCCCCCATTGACTCATGTCGAGTCAAGTTGTAGAATGAATACACATGTCGTATGACTATATCTTCCTGGAACTATCAAGTCCAGTCGACTGGGACATCCCCATTGACTCATGTCGAGTCAATTGTAGACATGGAATACACATGTTGCTTGACTTATATCTCGACCTTCATCTGGTTCAATCGATTGGGTACTTCCCAAAGGCTCCTGTAGAGTCAGGCTCATAACTTTACATTCGTTTAACCAATAGGCAGCATCAACACTCGAGTATGCCTACATATTATGGCCTCGTCCCAAGCTACACACGCATCAAGTACTCTCCAAGCCAAGGACTCCTTGACTTAGAGAGTAGGGGACAAACTGTACGGGCCAAATTTGGTCCAAGGGCAATTTCGACATTTTGCTCGGGCCCAATACTAGGCCCCCAGCATGGATCCAAGCCCAAGTTACCATCACAGATTCTCACTAAAGGAACCCCCAAGGTTGATGTATTATAAAGGCCCACAGATCCACAAACATAGGCCCAATAAAGTATCACACGCCCAATCCATAATCAAGGCTCACCCAACGCCAGCCCACGTAACGCCCAAGGTTATAAACATCATTCATGAACCCATCCGTTCCAGCCTAAAAACGGGCAAAATGCAGTAATAGCTCCTCATGAAGTCGATCTAACGGACGAGCAATCAAATAGCAATAAAGACACACATTACTACAACATGTATATATAGGAAACGAGGCTCCAGGAGGAGGGGGTCAACTTCTAGCTCTCCTTCTCACAGCTTGGGGACTTTCACAAAGGTCACCATACCTGCTATCTACCGCCCTCACGGCACCGTACGAAGCTCAATGTAGTATCTTACTTTGATCTTCCTCTTACTACTTCCTCAGTACCTTCACTAACTTGAGCGTCGGAGTGCCCCCGGCACCCACCACACCAGTGGGCAGTACTTCCGCTCACTCTACATCTTTGTTTCGTAGGATCGCCAGTGCCCCCTTCTACGAAATCTCAATTGTGGACCTCGGGCGAAAACCAGCGTCTACAGTAGTGCGGTCTGTACTTGGGATACAACTCCACGTACCACTTGGGGAAATATTCCCGCATGTGTTTACTGCATTATGGATGCCACTTTCGCCACTTCGTTCGAACGCTACTCGAATGCACACATTCTGTCTCGCCCCCGTTCGAACGCGTTTCCGAACGTTACACGAACGCGGGCATTCTGGGTAGATTCCTTTATCATGTCTTAGGGATTTTTGTGTTCATTGTCCCATTATCTACTTTCTATGTGTCTTTTTCTTCATTGTAATCTAATGCGCATGGGCTAACTAGGGTGGATTAAAGGTCCTCCACTCGAGGGAAATGCCTAAAGGCTACATTTACCACGATGTTTTGTCGCGTCGGACGAGGTACGCTCGATTGAATGTGAAATATGTTCAATCGGGCATATGAGGTCCCATATTATTGCTTTATTTATCTTCTATGCATTGTTGCTTGATGCGCATGGGCTAATTATGTTGGTTTAAAGGTCCGATAATTGAGAAAAAGTCTAAAAGACTACCTTTACCATGATATTTTGCCACGCCTTTTATTATTCCGTTATTTATTTTTCACATATTATCTCTTTGTTTATTCATGCATTGTAATCTAATGCGCATGGGCTAACTAGGGTGGATTAAAGGTCCTTCATTCAAGGGAAATGCCTAAAGGCTACCTTTACCACGATGTTTTGTCGCGCCGGACGAAGTACACTCGATTGAATGTGAAATATGTTCAATCGGGCACACGAGGTTCTACATTGTGTATTTGTTCATCCATGCATGTGTTTGTGTCATTTCAGATACCATTTTGGTAATCTCGTTCGAACGCGTTTCCGAACGCTACACGAACGTATACATTCTGCCTCATTCTGTTTGAACGCGTTTACGAACGCTACTCGAATATGCATCTATTTTGTTTTATCATGCATCAGGTCTTACCCCGTTCGAACGCGTTTCCGAATGCTATACGAATGCAGACATTTTGTTTCATTTACGTTCGAACGCGTTTAAGAATGCTACTCGAATGCGCACGTATTCTACTTTACCATCTATTAGGTCTTATCCCGTTCGAACGCATTTTCGAACGCTATACGAACACGAACATTTTGTTTACCGTTCGAACGCATTTTCAAACGCTACACGAATGCAAAAACAGTGCACAAACTTCTTTTCGTCACATTTCATGCATGTTTGCTTCCTTGATCATTTCTTTTGCACTATATGATTAATCATATCATTTCATTATTTACTCTTAGACAATTATCATCTATTTATATTTCCGCATTTATCTACAGTCTGGTAGGACAGAGAAATCGGTGATGCTGTTCCAGGCTCGCGGCCCTATCGGGACTACGGAGTAGCCCGCAGTGGACTAAACTGGAGAATAATGGAGTCGCCACCCAGTGTGAACTGGGAAATGATTTAAGGTCGCACTCACCCCTCACAAGGGAAGACCTCAAACCGTTGGGTTCGGAATGGTCCCTTACTTATGTCACTTGTAATGAATGGATTTAAGCGATAATACAACCAAGTCTACGCAACATACATACGTAAGAATAACCTACATCTAAGTTTGCATACAACCTATATCTAAGTTTGCATACAACCTATATCTAAGTTCGCATACAACCTATATCTAAGTTTGCATGCATAAAAGTAAGTGAAATAAAGGCAAGCACACAATCTCATGAACACATTAAATAGATAAATGCGGAAATATAAATAGATTATAATTGTCTAAGCGTAAATAATGAAATGATATGATTAATCATGTAGTGCAACAGAAATGAACATACATGAAATGTGACGAAAAGAAGTCTGTGCACTGTATATGCGTTCGTGTAGCATTTGAAATGCGTTCGAACGATAAACAAAATGTTCGTATTTGTATAGCGTTCGGAAATACGTTCGAACGGGACAAGGCCCGATGCATGATAAAATAAAATATGTGCGCGATCGAGTAGCATTCTGAAACGCATTCGAACGTAAATGAAACAGAATGTCCGTATTCGTATAGCGTTCAGAAACACGTTCGAACGGGGTAAGACCTGATGCATGATAAAAAAAATAGACGCGTGTTCGAGTAGCGTTCGTAAACACATTCGAACAGAATGAGGCAGAATGCATACGTTCGTGTAGCGTTCGGAAACATGTTCGAACGAGGTTACCAAAATGGCATCTGAAATGACACAAACACATGCATGGATAAACAAATACATAATGTAGGATATCGTATGCCTGATTGAAAATATTTCACATTCAATCGAGTGTACTTCGTCCGGCGCGGCAAAACATCATGGTAAAGGTAGCCTTTAGGTATTTCCGTCGAACGGAGGACCTTTAATCCACCCTAGTTAGCCCATGCGCACTAGATCACAATGCATGAATAAAAAAAGAGATAATATGCGAAAAGTAAATAACGGAATAATAAAAGGCGCGGTAAAATATCGTGGTAAAGGTAGCCTTTTAGTCTTTTTCTAAAATAGATGACCTTTAAACCAACATAATTAGCCCATGCGCATCAAGTAACAATGCATAGAAGATAAATAAAGTAATAGTATGGGACCTTGTATGCTCGATTGAACATTTTTCACATTCAATCAAGCATACCTCGTCCGACGCGGCAAAACATCATGGCAAATGTAGCCTTTAGGCATTTCCCTCGAATAGAGGACCTTTAATCCACCCTAGTTAGCCCATGCGCATTAGATTAACCATACAGAAAAAAACACATAGAAAGTAGATAGCGGAACAATGAACACAAAAATGCCTAAGACATGATAAATTAACCTGTCCAGAATGCCCGCATTCGTGTAGCGTTCGGAAACGTGTTCGAACGGGGGGTGAGGCAGAACATATGCGTTCGAGTAGCGTTTGAGAACACGTTCGAACGGGATGGCGAAAGTGGCATCCACAATGCAGTAAACACATGTGGGAATGTTTCCCCAAGCGGTACGTGGAGTTGTATTCCAAGTACAGACCGCACTACCGTCCATTCGGATTCGGCTACGGAACTTATTTATGGGTTTCCATTCGATATACCACGAGAGGCAACATTCAAGCGTTAACGCAATGCAATCATGAAAATGGACATGAAGTATGATAATTCTTATAACAACACACAAACAAAGAAAGAAACATGCGGAATGATAAAATGCTAATAATATGAAATAAATGTGCGGTAAATAGATAAATGAACGTTAAAGAAAGATGTGACCAAGAATTTGGTCGTCTTTGATATAGGACCTCGCATACCCAGTTGGACATATTTCATTTCCAACCGAGCGTGCCGCATCCAAACTAAAAAATAAGAAGTAATAAAGAGTGCCCTCAGGTCTTACCTTTTAAGTTGCTCCTCAGAAGTGCGTTACGTCGTCGCCGGAAGGGTTAGTGCTCCGTTACTTCCCTGGTTCGCTGATCCACTATTTTCCTTCATTATTTTGCTGTTTTCACCACTGTTTTCTCTGTTTTTACTGCTATTTTTCTGCGATCTTCGGGGACTGCCTTGTCTTGGTTTTGGCTACTGTTTTTGGGTGATTTTGGGACTGGTTTTTTTGGTGATTTTGGGACTGGTTTTTGGGTATTTTTGGACTGTTTTAAGGTATTTGGGGCTGCTGTTTTAAGGTATTTGAGGGAGAGTTTTTGTGTTGTTATTTTGTTGGCTTAGGGTCTTTGTTTATGGTTGATGTGTCTAGGGTCTTTGGCGTGAGAGAGAGAGGTGTTTGGAGTTTTTTTCGTGTGGATGCCGTGAAATGTGTCTCTAGAGGGAGGAGTGAATGTCTAAGGGGGAATAGGGTTGGCTTGGGTCTCTTTTAAAAATGGTGAGCCTAGGGTTTCCTTGTGTATGTATGGCTTAAAAAATGGAATAAAATCAAGTAAATATTGGGTGTATTTAATTTAATTTTTTAAGGAATTGATCTTGTGTATTTTTGGTGGGGGAATATCTTTAAATTGGTAGGTCATTTATTTAGATTGGTTTTAAATTGATTTGTTTTATTTGATTTAGGAAGGGGGATTTGATTTGATTTGATTTAGTTTGATTGGATTTAATTTGATTAGGAAGGATATTATTTTGATTTAAATTGGATTTGATTTAATTTGTGACATGTATTTTAAGTGTTTTAATTATTTTTGGATTGGGCTTGGTGGGCTAAATGGGCTTTGGATGGGCTTTGGGCGTGTGGCTAGCAGTAAAATAGAAATACCGATGGTCGTTCGAATGCTTATTCGGACGCTACACGAACGCCCGCAATTTGTTCGCCGTTCGAATGTGTTTCCAAATACGGCACGAACGCACATGCAATGAACAGGTGAATTAAATCTGATGACGTACTTATCCTGAATTTCTCCTTCCGACGTCCGTTTCCCGCAACTTCCGCAACTTATCGGGTAGTGCCTCAAAATGAGGCTCATCATCGGGCTCATGCAAAAATACAAGTGTCTACAGTTATGTACCTTCCTACAAATATCTGAAAGTGGGGGGTGTCTTGACAAAGTAATGGTTCCTAAACCTAAGAAGGTTAGAATATGACCCAAAACTGTTAATTGTATAATCATCGGATATGCTCGCAACAATAGTGTGTATCGATTCTTGGTACACAATTCTGAGATTCCTGACATCAATCCAAATATGATAATTGAGTCAATGAATGCGATATTTTTTAAGAGACATTTCCTTGTAAGGAAAGACAAGAAGAGAGTCTCTCAAAAGAACTATTGATATTGTCAAGGACAGTGATAAAGTTTATCAAGAGTCAGATTAACATGAAAATATTGAGGTAAATGAACCTAGATGTAGCAAAAGAGCTAGAACGTCTAAGTCATTTAGACCCGAACGTCGAAGACCCGATTGTCTTCTGCAAAGGTGCATTTGTGGAAAAAGGTTATCAACAGTGAGATTGATTCAATCCCTCAAAACCATACTTGGGAGTTGGTTAATCTTCCTCAAGGTTGTAAGCCACTGGGCTACAAATGGATATTCAAACGGAAGATGAAACTGGATGGATCAATAGATAAGTACAAGGCAAGGTTTGTCATAAAAGGTTATAGACAAAAAGAAGGCATTGATTACTTTGATACATATTCACCAGTGACTCGTATCACGTCGATAAGAATGCTTATAGCTATAACAACTATATTTGGTCTTGAAATACATCAAATGGATGTAAATACGACATTCTTGAATGGTGAATTGGATGAAGAGATTTACAAGGAACAACCAGAAGAGTTTAATGTTCCTGGACAAGAACAGAAGGTATGCAGACTTGTAAAATCCTTGTACGGATTAAAAAAAGCACATGTACAATGGCATGAGAAATTCGACAAAGAGATGTTGTCAAGTGGGTTTAAAACTAATAAGTGTGATAAGTGTGTGTACACTAAATCAACTTAAAAGGGATATTTCATTGTATGTCTCTACGTAGACGATATGCTGATAATTGGTAGTAATCATGAAATGATTCAGTTTACCAAGAAAATGTTATCCAGCAAATTTGATATGAAAGATTTGGGAGTAACTAACCTAACTCTTCATCTATCAAAGAATATTGGCTCAAGTGTATCGCAATTAGAGTATTCGAGGATCATCAGAAGTCTGATGTATCTCACGAATTGCACACGACCTGATATCGCTCAAGTTGTGAACAAGTTTAGCAGATATACGAGCAATCCATAACATAACCACTGGAAAGCCATAGTAAGAGTTTTGAGGTATCTGAGAGAAACTTCAAAATATGGGCTGCATTATGCGAGATATCCTGTTGTTCTAGAGGGATACATCGATGCTAACTGGATATCTGATACAGTGGATTCCAAATCTACGAGTGGATTTGTTTTCACTTGGTAGTGCAGCCGTGTCATGGAAATCCTCGAGGCAAACATGTATTGCCCAGTCTACTATGGAATCAGAGTTTATAGCATTAGATAAAACAACGGAAGAAGCAGAATGGCTTCGAAATTTCCTGGAGGATATTCCAAGTTGGCCCAAACCAGTGCCAGCGATAAGCATACATTGTGATAGCCAATCGGCTATTGGGAGAGCCCAAAATACAATGTATAATAGTAAGTCTCGACACATACGTCGGAGACATAATATAATACGTCAACTGCTCTCAAGTGGCATAATATCGATCGATTATGTTAAGTTGAAGGAAAACCTAGCGGATCCACTTACTAAAGGTTTACCTAGAGAGCAAGTTGAGAAGTCATCGAGGGGAATGAGCTTGAAGCCTATAAAATAATAATTATCACTGTGGAAACCCAACCTCTGACTGGAGATCCCAAGATTTAGGTTCAAAAGGGACAACAGAAACTTTGTGCAATTTAAAACAAGCATTGTAGAGTTTTGTACTCTTTCCCATTCCGATAATGATGCAAAGTGTTGTCTGTCAAGGTTAGGATAAGCTGAGGCTTTTAATGATCACTATATTAAGAGATGAGTCTTAATGGTGTAATGTAAAATATTACCTCTGTTGGGGTTGGTGCTCAGAGCGCCAATTCCCGGTTGTATTTCTTTTGAATATTTCTGTAAAACATTATTATTATGAATAATATATGCAGTTTCTATAATATAATGTATCTTTTTATATGGTAAAGACGTAATGACCTTAGAATGATTAGTCATGATATTGTTGCAAAAGCGTCGCAACTGACATTGAGTAGTATCATGACGTTGTCATTCTCAGACTGTTCCTGGTCAAGATTTACACTACTTGGTCAGTATAGTAAACCCGTTGAGACTGGTACATGTCGTATACTGGAATATATGATTCCAATGGTTTCTCAATGAACCATTAGTCTTGAAGACTAGTATAGACGTGTGGGTGTTTATAGCGGATAAACACTGAACGACTCACCGAAGATTCTTAATGGATGGTACACCAACGTCAATAAGAATCTTCTCGGGTTGAGTAGCACTTGTGATTCTTAGACTTGAGATGCCATTGTGGGCACATGAGACATCTTCTACACTTAGATGGCAGTCACGTCACCGATCTATTTAGATCAGACCTCCGCCTGTTCGTTGGGTGTAGATAGATCCTCAGGGTGTCCTATGTGTATCAAGATAGGATCCGTCAGTTCTGTGTACTAGAGCATAGGTAGTCCAAATGATTAGCAATCAGATAAAACCATGGGCCCGTGGTATAGTTTAGAAGCCAATTCTAAACATTCTTTTAAAGATTGCTAATGGAATAGTCGACTGGATAATCCCCGTAGAGATTTGACGTTTACATCTATATCTCTGGGATTTATCCGATACCTGTGACGGAGGAATTATACATTTGCCATGACCTCGACCTGTATGATTTAGCGAGATTATCCGTGATCGTCATAATTTATGGGTGGATAAATTATGGACACGAAATTTGATTTCGTGACGGATATACCTGAATCTAGAAAGTCTCAATAATGAAACATACTCGTAGAGCGCTAGAGCAACATTTATAAATAATATTGATTATTTATAAAATCGTTTAAAGGTTAAACGCAGGATACGTGCTAAGGGACCCGATAGTCATTTGATTAATTATTGTGTATTTACATTTAATACTTGATTAATTTAAATACACATTAATTAATAGTCAAAATTGAGATATTTGACTTATATCCTAAATGAATATATGTATTTGATATTTAATGTAAATATAATACATATATTTAATATATTTGTATTTAATTAATTAATTAATTATTTAATTGTTAAATGATTAAATTAATTAAAATATAAATATCTTAACTTTGGATATTTGATTTAAAATGATAAGTTGCCTTTGTTGACCAAGTTAAATATCTAATAAAGTGTTTTTAGATATTTAATCAACACTTGATCAAATATTTGTGAATGAAATTGAAATGAAAAATTGTTGTATATGCCTTGACATTTTCGGCCAAGGGGCTTTTGTGCACAAGTATATATTGTTTTCATTTCATTTCATTTTCTAACCTAATACACTTTCTAACCTAAACTCCATTAAAAGAAAACCAAAGAAGCTAGAGAAGAAGAAAGGAAAACCCAAATAAAAGCTTGGATTTAGTAAGTTTTCTCAACTTACTATTAGATAAGAAATGTTCCTTATGATCTAGGCAACATCTTGTGATGTTCTTAAGTTATTATTTTCTTTATTCTTTGAGTTTTTGATGAATGGAAATTTGGTGGAAGTGTTGAGCATGTATAATGATGGAAGCTTATGACTATTGTTGTATAAGTATTCTTTTATGGTTTTGGAACCTTGTAGCTAACTCTAGAGTTGTTGTCCCACTCTAAGATGACCTAGATTTGATCTTGAGTTGTTTCATTGTGTTGAGATTTTGATTGGATGGAAGAATGATGATTGAAGTAATTGATTTAACCAATTTGGTCTAATTTGTCCAATTTGATGAAATTGAAAAATTAGGGTTCATGACCAATTCCAAATTTGGGGCTTTTCATTTATGTTGTGTATAAGGATGTGTATATGATGCATATAAAGTTTCATGTTGATTGGATAACATGTTGATGTGTTTTGAGTCATGAAATCACAAAATGCACATTCCCCCCCCCCCCCCCCCTTTGGAGCTCTCGCCAAATGGCTTAAATTTGGGGATTTTGGTTGCCTTGGTGTTTTAATGTTTTGAACATGCTAAGTTCATCTTAGAAATGATTTAGAATCATTCAAAATTGATTTGATCAATTTCGGACTAAAATGGACAAAGTACCAAGTGTAAGGGCAATTCGGTAAATTCACTTAAATATGATTTATTGAATTTTATTTTCATAATTTGATTATTGGAATATTAAATAAATATGTTTATTTAATTACTCCGAGAAAAAGTTTTGAAATTTGAAAATTTGATTTTCCACCGCTTCCGCTGCGTTACCGGATTTAACCCCTGAAAAACCCCTACAACCTCTTCATAGTATATCACATATTTCAAGTAAGAGTGAGGCCGCTTCCATGGGATTTTAAAGGCTGATTTCCCTAAAGTGCTTGATGAATCCAAGACCGTTGTTTATTGCCAAAAAGAACACAACCGTAGAACGGGAAATGATCGAAGTAAAACTGTGTGTTGGCAATTGTCTTGGTTTACACCAACGACAGAACAGTTAAAAACTATGGGTCACTGGTTTGCCAAGTAATTCCAATTGTCATTCATTAGGAAAGGTTCAAGGCGAAAGCTACATATTTCGATGCAGCTTTAGTTCAAGGAAACTCTCTCAAGTGTCTGCATGAATATTTGGAGAATTGTGGGGGATTGTTGTAAATTTTTCAAATATTAAGTTTGGATAGAGGAATGACATGTCTCTTGGATGATGCCCTATGGGAAGGGTACAAACATGTAGGGAGATGTCCTCCAATTTAGAAGAACATACTTCTAGGCTCCAATTGGTGCATGAGAGGGGTATAACTCTTGGGAGGGTTACACCCCAAACCAAAGGGTGTCCTTAAGGCACCCTTCCAACGACAGAACAGCTCAAGACTATGGGTCATGGTGTTGTTGTACAAATTAACTATGTGACAAAGGAGATTGAACTCTTATCATTTGTGATTAAATCACATAGATATATAAATGATGAGAGGTCCCTATGATTTGTTCCTGGATGGAGAATGATATGAGACAGTATCAGTCCATGTAGGATAAATCATTAAATATCCATAGTCAGAGTATTATCGAGATTGGACATCAATAAATACGTAAAAGACTAGTATTACACTTGTGCGCGTTTGTGAGGGCACAACGGCATAGTTCTCATATAGTTGGGTATAGATACTCATGCAAGTGTAATAGGAGGTTGTGTTTTACGATGGTACGGGAAACAGCTTCGCTCTGGATAGACCCCCCCGCGGAATCCCATTGGTAGTATGACTATGTGTCTATGGGAGTCTGCAATCAGGGTAGGTGTATTTGGTCTTAACATGAGACTTGCCCCGCTAATGCTTACGCCAATCAATACTTTAGTTGAGGTTGTCCAGGGCTTTAACAGGTTCTGTGTACGCCGATACTGGGTTATTGGGAATCGTAGTGTGTTGGGTGTGATGTTAAGACGGAAGTGACACTCCAGTCATATGGAGATGATGGTCACGTAGGATACGGAACTCGTTCTCTTAAATGCTCGAGCTATCGGGATATTATGACAAGGTCATGTATATCCGATTATAGAGACTAGTTGCCAGACATCCAATATGTGCTTCGTACGGGGCAACACAATTCCATTCCAGCCCCAGGCCTAGCACGTGAACATCCGATACTGGACAGAAATACGCAATACTACGGTATATACTACGCTTAATATAGATCATATATTCCTATAAGGATATTTCTGGAGAATTGGGTAGGCATGGCGCTTTGCTAGAAGCCAACCTTGTCTTGTAAATCGGTACAAACATAGTACGAGGTATTTACATGTTCGGATAGTCCAACGACCGTATTTACTGCCAACATATCCGGGGATCTCATGGGTCGCTTCCCGAAGATTCACCGATGATGTATGACTCGCACTTTATTAATCTGGGATTAATTAGAAGAGAGAGAAAATTAATCTGGGATTAATTACGGAGATATTTTATTTGGGATAAAATATTAATTAAAGAGAGAGAACGATTAATTTGGAAATTAATCGATAAATAATATATTCGATATATTATGCGAAATAGGATTTCGACGCGGAATTAAATTAAAATTTTTTAATTCGGGCGAACGAATTAATTTAGAATTAATTCGTTAGTGATGTGAATAGTGATTTCGCTAGGCGTAATCGTTTAATTACGACGCAATGGAAAATTCGTTAATTTGGAATTAGCGAACCCGAGCCCGAGATTATTTGCGAGTGCATTCGCATTTTGAATTCGAGTGCGACACGCAAGTCAAATCAAGCGTCAAATCGCTAGTCGCATCAAGCGTCAAATCATTAGTCACTTTGAGTGATGTGACAAGTTGTCACTTGATTTGATTGATTGATGTAGTGGTTGAAAATCACTTTTTGCTTTTTGCTTTTGACTTTTGCTTTTATTGAAAAGTGAAAAGTGGTAAATGGTTTTGATTTATTTTTGGAAAATATAAAAACCTAAATACATTTTTCTTTTTCAACTAACACTCTTTTTTTTTTTTTTACGGTTTCAAGAGAAACCCTTCTCTTTCCATCCTCTTCTCCCTCTCACGGCATCTCCCCCCCTCTTCCCTCCTTCTTCCTTCACGATTTGGAACCGTATTCCATCTCATTTTTCTGGTTTTGAACGCATGAAGAATAGAACAAAAGGAAGAAGAGAAATGCTAGCACACACATGGGTTTATACTATGGTGATAGGGAAACGAACTCTAGAGCTTGGAACCATTTTGGAGCAACAAAACAGACCCCACCGAGAACTACAACAGCAGCTCAAAGAGCTCACTATCGAGCTTCAATAAGAGAAGAAGGGATTTTGTTCTTCGCATCCAAAACCGTTCAATGTGAGTTATGTTTCCGCCTTACTCCTTTGATGTATTCATGCGTTTTCTTGCTTGATTTCATGATCTTGGGACCTAATAAGAAACCAACAATGGTATCTATGAGCTTTGATCAAGCATGAAAAAGTTAGGGTTTGAAATTGGGTAAAATCAATTGAAGCATGATTTGTTTGTTAATTGATTGATTAAGTATGCTTGTATGTTGATTAATTGAAGTTGTGTATGTTCAATTTCATGAAATTGGATTGGATCCATTTTCCCCCAAACTTTTGGGCATGGCCGAAAATATGAACCCTAAATTTCTTGGTGATTTTTGTTTGTTTGATCATTGGATGACTTAAAACAAGTGGGTAATGTTGATTTGAGGTTTAATTGGATTGAATTTTGAATTGGACAATTTTTCCCCAAATTGTGGTTTGGCCGAAATTCAATGATTTTGAAATTCATGGTGTTTTTTTGAATTTAATTCATTGGATGAGTTGAATTGATTTGGGAAATGATGATTGTGGATTCAATTGGATTGAAACCGAATTGGAATGCAAAAACCCCTAATTGCCGAGACTTTAAGAATGTAAATGGGTTTGATTTTGATGAAATTATGTTGGACACTATTTGATATTAAAGTGCATGATTAATTAGGCTAATTGATGTTTTAGGAATGTTAATTGGGTGATTAATTGTGTAATACACTTATGTTAATTAATTATGGAATTTGGAATTTTATAAGTTAATTAATTTGGGCTTATTTTGGAAATTCGGCCTTAATAGGTTGTAATTGGGATTTTGGGCTTGGTTGTACCAAGTTAGATTTAGGCCGATTTGGTTGGATCCAATTGGGCCCAAAACCGCATCCAAAAAGTCCAATTATGACTTAATGGACCTTAATTATTTAATTGGGCCTAATGGGCCAAAATTAATTTAAAGGCTTATGGGGTAACTCCCGGATTGGACCTTGGTTATCGGTTTGACCCGAGTTGACCAAAAGTCCACGCCTTAAAGAAATTAATTAAAAGCCCATTGGACTTTAATTAAATAAACATTATATGTTAATCGGGCTTAGAGACCCGTTGTGATTAAATTTGGAATTTAAGTCATAAAGGTTCGTTAATAAAAGTGTAATATTTAATTTGGAATTAAATAGTGAATTAGAATTAAATGGATTTAATGTTGTAGTTTAATTTAATTCAAGAATTCGTACTTTGAGTACTTATTCACAAAACGATTTTGACTCGCGCAAAAATCAAATCGTTGTTTGAACATTGTATGATCACTAATTATCAGATTAATTAATTGGATTAGATTGATTGATACATGCTTGTATGAATACATGGTTGCGATGCATGAATAATGTATATCGGATGGATATTAGTCGGGTGGACAATTTTGGAAATTGTAATAAATTTGATTTATTAATTGGACCTGCGTGTCCAGCCTTATCACCTCTATACTCTTTGTATTCTCTTTTCACCTATTCCCCTCAATGTAAATGAGGTTTCTTTAGAAGTGTAGTGTAACGGGTAGAAGTAAATACATGTGCTGGCGGGAGAGAGAAAATGAGATAGGATCAATGTAAAGTATCCATCCGCATATCATTATTATTTTATTTCATATGCGCTTTATTATGTGTTTAGAATGCATGTTTAAGGGTGTATGATGATGATATCTTAACAAAGATAATAATTTGGTTGCCAATTTGCACGCGAAAAACCCTCGTTCAATATTAAGCGTCTTTCCTTCCATTGAGTGATTCTCACTCAAGATCCTAGACAAATTGGGGTTGTTAGCCAAAGTCAAGGCCTTTGTCTGTCGAAGATGTGTTTGAATCACGAAGGCTTTGTTCCATATCAGTGTCTTGTCCAAGTTGTGGTTTGTTGGCCAAAGTCAAGACCACTTCTTGTCCATCGACATTGATTACGAGACTTTCCATATGGTCAATGGGTCGCGCTTGACTGGGATCACTAAGTTTGTTCTGCCAAAGCCAAGACTTAGTTGATTCAGAGGAAAAAGGTTAGGTAATACATTGGATATATTGGCATATATAAGATATATGTTTCGGACTTGAATGTCCCCCTACCGGATCTAGGAATTGGATTGGATCCAATTGATCTTAGAGATCTACCTAGTTAATTATCATACAATTTGTTGGCCAAAGTCAAGATTGTGTGATATTTAACGGGATCCTAGCCCACTAGGAAACACGGTTTCCCGAGTACTCGACAGAGGGTTAGAGGCTCGCCGAAAAATAGTGGGAGGCAATAATTGAATTGCAATACTCGTTCAATTACTCGCCACACGCGCTCATTCAAATTATTTCGTCGTTAGATTAAATGTTAATTGGACTAATATTTAAATTGTTGTTTTAATTAATAGTTGGACTGTATTATAGTTGATTATATATAATTGGATTATATTAATCAATGTATTTGAATTAATTAATTTCAATTTACAGTTGATTTTATAATTGGATTATAGTAATCAATGTAATTGAGGTTAATTGATTTAAATTATATTTGATTGTATAGTTGGACTATAATATAATAATAATACAATAGTACCACAAATCGTTGATTAAATAGTTAGACTATTAGAATCAAGATAAAATTGAAAGATTGACATTTAAAGCATAATCCTGGGGAAAATGTGTTTAAATGACTTTAATTTTCAAATTGAGAATAAATTTCAGGATGGTCCTGGAAAAAATAAGTTATTTTATTTGATAAAATAATATATTAAGCCTAAGCCTGGAGTTAAGCAAATAAGTGGAACATGATATTTGGAATATTCATGTAATGATAACTTTAGTGCTTAATCCACTATACTTGTCATATAGACTCATTAATTTCTTTATCACAACTAAGGATTAGATTCTTAAAGTATGATATTGAAATTGAAGGATATTCAAAGATTAGATCTTAGAAGTACTTTTAAAATTGCAATAAATAATTCTTGGAGAATTAATGACTATTCTCAATGAGACAAAGTCAATTTGCAATTAGGCAAGTAGTGCAAGACACACCTTACTTCGATATTCTAGAAACCCGAGGCTTGGCCAAAGGCTACCGGAATATGGAAAAAGGCAAAGGCAAAATCATTATAATCTTCTAGGAAGATAAAATGACATATCCCAAGAAGGAATTGAAGACGAGCAAGGCTCTTACTTCAAAAATGATTGTCATAATTATGTTCACAGCTAGTATTAAAATTAGATTTTAGATACTTAGTGTGGTACATAAAATATATATATTGATGTTCAGAATCTGTTTTGAACAGGATACTGACTTCGATTGAGATTTATCTGCGAATTGGAAACGGGACGAAAGTCGCTGTTTTAACCGTAGATAGCCAAATTTAGGAACTACCTTTGGGTATTTACCTAAATTTGGAAACTGTTATAATGTAACTAGTTTGACTAGAAACATTATCTCTATATCGCGTATAACCCGCTGCGGGTGAACCTTTATAATGGTACCTAAGCTAGATGGTTTGATTAATGTGTTTTATATTGCTAATAAGGATGTAGCTGATTTACAAGCTAAATTGTACGAAGAAATGATGAAAGTTGATGGCTTAGATGAGGATTAGATATATGGTGTAATTAATATGTTGGCCATGAAACATGATTTGCTATGTGTGTTTTTTACCCAAACCTGATCAACTCAAAAAGTGATATGTCCTTCAAATGCTTCCCCGTGAGGATATAATTATATGAGTTTAATGTTAGAACTTTGAATTTGTATTGCTCTATGTTTTGATTTTCAATTTGCACTTATATTTATAATAGGTTGATTTATGAACTCATGTTACATGAATTTTTATGATTATGTGGATTTTATGATTATGGACTCACATTTACTTATTCTATTATATATTATCTGTGGATTTTAAATTTTAAATTTAAGGATTGACTATAAGCATTTTGGATCAACTCTCCAGTTACATTAATAATATTACTTCGACGATATTTTTGTAACAAAGTTTACCTTGTATTAGAGATATCATTTATTGGGTTCTTTGAATATTGAGGGTTAAACTTAAAACATGATCAACAATTATTTATCTTTCATTAAATTATAAAAAAATAATAATAAAAAAATTATTCTTAAAAAATAGTGTATTATGATAAAAATCATATGCACAATATTATAATAAATTAACATATTTATCTAATTATTATTTCATTAATGAAAAATATATAATTTTAGTTAAGGATATTTTTATAATTTTTTAACAATTCATTCCGATTGCAAGATAAAGTAAACACATAAATGAAAATATATTGAATCCGATTTCGATTCTTGCAACTCAAGTAAACAAATTATTCTAACTCCAAACCCTTATCCTGATTGCACCTCATTCTGATTCCAACTCATTCTGATTCTAAATCATTCCGATTACCAATTAATAAACACAGCATTAGAGTATTATTTTACAGTACATAAGAATGCAACATTCAAAGCCTCCAGGATTTTGCTAATGTACCCCTGTATGAGAAGGGTCGAACATTTATCAATAAACTTAAAATTTGATAGCATTAAACTTGGAATTTCAAATATCAAATATGAAGAAAAAAAATCCTTTATATCATTCCATCTCTACTGTAGATGGCCCCAAGCCTCAGAGATGCTAAAAAGCTTATGCAACCAGTTCTCATTTGCATTTCCTAAATTGTGCATTTTCCACATCAAACTGTCAACAAATCTCTACTGACAGACCCACAACCAGAACCTCACTGGCCTTGCTTTTGTTTGCCTTGGTCTTGGATTTAGAGTCATCTAGATAATGCTGATATATATGAAAGAAAGCCCCAGATTGCCAATACCATGGCTATTGCCTTCACTCCATTCATCTTATCATGGAAAAATATCACTGCAAGAATAGGAATAACAGGCAAAGACAAGGTACTAATCACATTGGAGAACAGAGAAGATACCTCAAAAATCAACCCCAACAAACCAACCGATGAAATTTGCCATGACACTGCCGTCCATATCAGAGTCATCAGATAGGATACCCTTCCCTCTTCATATTCATTCATCTCTTTCGACAAATCTTTCCATTCTCCACTAGCAAATAGTCCCACCACACACCCACATGTTGCCACAAATGATGAATATGTTTGCATATCCAACACAACAGAGAATGTCTCCCTTTTTATGATCTTCTCAAAACAAAGCTGTAGCAGCGAAAGATACAAGGAGTACACTGCAGATGCACCCAGCGTGCATAAGAAACCGATCACAAACTTTCCTTTGCTTATATCTGAAGTGTTTTCGGAGTCTGCATTGACTGCGAGAAGGGAGGCTGAAACGGTAAGAAGGACTATAGAGTTGAATATGAAAGGAGTGAACTTCTGTGAATTAAGGAAGAACGCGAAGAGTGCATTAAAGGCCAATTGGGTTGCACATAGCAGAGAATAAGTAGAGACAGGAAGGTATAAGAGTCCATACGAGTACATCATATTGTTGCCAGTCAAGAGTAGGCCAAACGCGACGTATAGGGAAACGAGTGTGGAAAGTTTTGGTTTGGTTGATTGGGTGGAAGGTGATGAGAAGAAGCAAAGAAGTGGAAGCAGGATTGGGAAACCAGCTGATTGAACAAATGTTGCCATCCATTTGCTATTGCCACCTTTGTCATAGTATAATCTGCCTAGAAGAGTAGCTGCTGACTGGCCAACAAGAACAAAAAGTATGTACAGAATCATACGAAGCCACCATTTGTAATGTATTAGCTTTGGAAGTCGCCATTGTCGGGTTACAGTCACAGAGGTGTCTTTATGCAAGTCTTGTTCTCTATGATTAACTGATGATAACACAAAATGTTCAGATTGAAAGGTTTTCAGATAATATAACAAAGAAATGCAGTTACCGAACATTAGAATAAAAAAAAGTGCAAACAATTGGTTTACTTTTTCTTTTTCTTTTCTTTTTTTTTTTTTTTTCCAAAGGATTTTGGGGAAGTCCAAATTCATTTTTATCCCCTTACCGCCTCAAGATTCGAACCCGGGTAACAAACCAAATAGAACTATTTGAAAACCACTTTGTCTCGCCTTGGAGGCTCATACAATTGGTTTACTTGCTCCCACAAAACTTGATGGATACCCATTTCATCCATGGTGTTAAAATTGTTTAAAAAATGCACTATTGAAGGATAAACATGATATTTTAACAAACATACACATCTCGAATAATCAATTTGAGTCTAAAATTTACTACATTTATTCTTCAACGGTGTTCTTTTTTTATACCGTTTTAACACAAAAATAAAAAAAGATATAAAAATTAAGACACACTTACAATGATGAAATGTAAATCCCCATCAATAAATAGACAAACTTCTTAAAGACTATTTTCGCCAGCATATGGGCAAATCGATAATCACAGACCATAATCAAAATATGAAATTTCAGATCTCTACTAAGAATCAAACAACAGCCAAGATAAAATTGGCAAGACTAGACTATGTGTATGATAAAATTTCAAGTATATATGGTGAGTGGCTAACCTCTGGTTTGTAGTTCCAGCTCTGGAGCAGCCTCCATGACTCCGAATTTTAACCAAGGAACAAAGTATGCTCATCTTAGTACCTCTTGCAAAGTTGGTCTTTATAAAAACGACAGCTTGAAACCCAGTCGAGTGGAAACTGATTAAAGTTTCTTTGACCTTTTTATAGCCAGTTAGCAAATTTTGACTTGGCTACCCCGACAGTTTAGTTTTCTTAAACTTGCTCGTTCAGAACTCTCTTCTTAGGAAAATTCTGAGTCATGGAGGGCAGTCAGAACTGTATTTATTATAAGAATTTGAAATAGTCGGAGATTTTATCTAATCCTTTCAAATTTGTATCGGGTGATTTAGCGGCAGAATTTTCCAAATTTTTAAAAAGAAAATGTTTTAAGAGTAGCACTCTATCATTGGTTTTATAGCCTTAGAAAAAAAATGTAAATTGTGTGAAATTTCAGGCCTCAAATGTACTATCCATTTATAATAACAGAATCCCTAGTTTCCAAGATCATACTTTCTTTTAGATCTTTGGTCTGTCAACGGATCTCTTTACTAGTTGAAAAGTTGGGAAGTGGACTCAATTAACATTTAACAGGCAAATAAAATTTAACATCACGTGAGATCAAATATTAAAATTGTTAAGAATTGATTATGAATTAAAAAATAATAATTATCAAATTCAAAATTTTGGAACTGTCTGTTTAACTTTAGCAAACGTTCAATTTTTTTCTTTGTATAATTATTACTCAATATTTACAAAAATATTAAATATTAAAACTGTCAATTTTCCTACATACGGTTATATAATTCTTATATATATGTGGTGCTGCTATTTTTGAAAAGACAGAGGAGAAAAAACAAAAACAAAAACGGGCATATGGAAGAGACGTGAACATATTTGAAAAAAGAAAAGGCAATTTTATTTCAAAAGACAGAGAAGGAAAAAGCAATCTAGTTTTGGAAAAAGCTGAAGAAGAAAAGAAACTTGAGCTTGTTCCTTCACAAGTCGAGAGCAATATTAAAAAAGATGGTTTGATTGCCGAGTGAAAACATAAGAAAAAAAATAATCCTTCACAATTGCTTGCGGCTTCTTTTGTTCCTACTGTTTTCTTGCGTTATTTTTTTTCTGAGATATCGAGCAAATTATTTTGGGTGTGAGCATATCAATTATTTTGTGCGAAAGCGATTGAGACAGAGATTTTCTGAGCTTGTTTTATCCTAGGGACGTCGGGTCGAATTACCGTTAGCATATTTCCCGGGCAGAGCCGTGAAACGTCTTAAAGAGAGCGATCTAATCCGTGACTCAACCTAGTTTCGATTTTTTGGTTTCCTGATAAACGGTAATATTGTTTTAAACTTTGCAAACTATATCTATAAATTTAAGACGAATATATATGTCATGTCTGCTTCTACTACTGCTATCATGAATACTATTATTATTGATGTTGCTGCTGTTGATTTGAATAAACTCTTTCGGTTTCAAGGATTTCACCTTAAATGTTGGAGATTAAAAACGATGTTCTTTCTCACTATTAAAAAGCTAGCAAATTTTTATATGTCTGAAAAACTCGAACTGCCTGATTACCCTACCGTAGTCCAAATTAGGGAGCATGAAAATTGGGCGGAAAATAACTTTATATGCAAAAACTATTTACTTAATGATCTGTCTGATGAATTGTATGATATATATAGTTATAGAAAAACTGTTAAAGATGTTTGGGATGCCCTTCAGAACAAATATGATACTGAAAAGGTTGGGTCTAACAAATATGTTGTTAGTCGTTACTTTAGGTACCAAATGGTAGATGATAAATTTGTAGAAACACAATCCCATGAACTACAACAAAATAGCTCATGAGATTATATATAAGGGTATGTCTCTAGATGAGAAATTCCAAGTAGCTACCATCATTGATAAACTCATACCATCCTGGAAAGATTTTAAAGGTACCCTTAGACATAAAACTAAGGAATTTTCCCTAAAGAGTATTATTACCCGCCTTCGCATATAAGAGGAAGCTCGCAAACAAGATAAAAAAAAAAGGATCCTAATTGTGTCAAATAATAAGAAACATGTCTCAATAGTCCTGAAACCTAATGGTAAAAATATGAAAAAAAATTACCCTTAAGAACAACCAAAACCACAACCACTAAAACCCCAACAACAAAACCCGAGATAACCAGAACAAGCACCATCCTCCCTCAAGAAATGATAATAGCCAATTCAAATGCTACAACTATGGCAAACCAGGGCATCTTGCCCAGAACTATCGGAATAAACGTTCTGCTCCACAAGCGAACTTTACCGAATACCAACTTGTTGCTATGATCTCTGAGATCAACATGGTTGCTGGACCCGAGGGTTGGTGGGTTGACACTGGCACCTCTCGTCATGTCTGTTATGATAGTGCTTTGTTCAAGTCCTATGCGGAAGCTGCGACAAGAAAGTGTTGTTGGGTGACTCCCACACTACTATGGTTGTTGGGACTGGTGACGTGGAACTGAAGTTCACTTCTGGGAAGACCATTATTCTCAAGGATGTGTTACACACTCCTGAGATAAGGAAGAACTTGGTTTCAGGCTATCTCCTGAACAAGACTAGATTTACACAAACTATTGGGGCTGATTTGTATACTCTCACTAAAAATAATATTTTTTTTTTATGGGAAATGGTTATGCTACTGATGAAATATTCAAACTCAATGTTGCTATTAATAAAATTGATTCTTCTGCTTACTTGTTGTGTTTTTTTTAATGTTTGGCATGCTCGACTTTATCATGTTAATAAACGAATTATTAAGAACATGAGTAACTTAGGTTTAATTCCTGAAATATCTCTGAATGATTTTGAAAAATGTAAATTTTATAGTCAAGCAAAAATTAATAAAACTCCACACAAATATGTAATTAGAGAATCAGAACTATTAGACTTAATACATTCAGACATTTGCGAGTTTGGTGGAAATTTGACTAGAGGTGGAAAACGATATTTTATCACGTTTATTGATGATTGTTCAAACTATGCATATGTTTATCTAATGAAAAATAAAAATGAAGCGTTTGACATATTTAAAACATTTCACTCAGAAATTGAAAAATAATTTAATAGGAAAATTAGAAGATTCTGTAGTGATAGAGACACTGAGTATGATTCTACATCTTTTATTGAATACTATAAATTGCATGGTATTATTCATGAGAAAACCGCACCTTATTCTCCGGAAATGAATGGAAAAGCCGAAAGAAAAAATAGAACTTATGTTGAAGCTGTAGGTTCTATTTTACTTAATTCTAGTCTGCCTCATTTTGGTGGGGAGAAATTTTATTGACTGTTTGTTATATTTTGAATAGAGTGTCTAAGTCAAATGATATAGGTTTTATGATTTGAAAAGCATGTTGTGATTGAATCTGTTGATGTTGATTTCTTTAAGAATAAATTTCCTTTTTATTTTGAAGAATAATAGGGGTTCATCCTCTAGTATTAATCTAATGATAAGAGTAATGAATCTGATAAAAAAAATTGAATCTATACCTAGAAGAAGTAAATGATCTAGAACAAATAAAGATTTTGGTCTTGATTTTTATGCATGCATCTTAGACGAAGATCCTACTACTCTGAAAGAAGCATTGTCATCTCTAAATGCTGATTTGTGGCAAGAAGCAATAGAAGATGAAATGAGTTCTTTAGAGTCTAATAGGACTTGACATTTAGTAGATTTACCTCCAGGTTGTAAAACCATAGGTTGTAAATGGATACTTAAGAAGAAATTAAAACCATATGGTTCTGTAGATAAATATTAGGCTAGACTTGTTGCCAAATGGTATAGACAAAGAGAAAACATATATTTTCTTGACACTTTTCACCAATAACTAGGATTACATCTATTTGCGTGCTTATTTATCTTGTTGCGATTTCATGATCTTGTTGTGTATCAGATGGATGTTAAAACTCCTTTTTTAAATGGAGAATTAAAAGAGGATATTTACATGGACCAACCTGAAGGATTTCTAAAACCTGGTCAAGAAAATAAAGTTTGTAAACTTGATAAATTTCTATATGGCTTAAAACAAACACCAAAACAATGACATGAGAAATTTGATAACCTAGTTTTAGCAAATGGATTTAAGGTGAATGAAAGCGATAAGAGTATATAGTATAAATCAGAAAATGGAATTTGTTCTATTATATGCTTGTATGTTGATGATATGCTTATTTTTGGTTCCAATAACCATATTGTGAATGATGTTAAATCTATGCTTTGTGCTAATTTTGACATGAAAGACTTAGATGAAGCAAGTGTAATTTTAAGTATTAAAATTACTAAGTCAGAAAAAGGGAATTACTTTAGATCAATCACATTACATTGAGAAAATCTTAAATAAGTATAATTACTTTGACTGTAAACCTCCATGTACTCCTTATGATCCTAGTGTAAAGTTGTTCAAGAACACCAGTGACGGTGTTAGACAAACTGAGTATGCGAGCATCATTGATAGTCTTCGATATGCTACTGATTGCACTAGACCTACCTATGTAGTAGGATTATTATACAGATTTACTAGTAGACCTAGTATGGAGCATTGGCATACTATTGAGAGGGTTATGAGACACATGAAAAGGACCATAAACCTAGGATTACATTATCAGAGGTTTCCCTGCTGTCCTTGAAGGATATAGCGACGCTGATTGGAACAACCTTTTAGATGATTCCAAGGCTACTAGTGGATATATTTTTAGCATAGCTGATGGGGTTGTCTCTTTGAAATCCAAGAAACAGACCATCTTAGCTCAATTCACTATGGAGTCTAAGATGATTGCACTGAGATCTGCTAGTGAAGAAACAGCTTGGTTAAGAAGCTTACTATCAGATACCCCTTTATGGGAGATACCGATACCAGTTGTCTTGATCCATTGTGATAGTACTGTGGCTATTACAAAGATTCAGAACCATTATTATAATGGTAAGAGACGACAAATACGTCGTAAACACAACACAATTAGAGAATATCTCTCTACTGGAGCTATAAGAGTGGATCATGTACAGACTGACGATAACTTAGATGATCATTTGACGAAAGGTTTAGCAAGAGAGAAGATATTCAATACTTCAAAAAGAATGGGACTACTGCCATTAAATAATTAGATTACTTGTGATGGTAACCCGATCTATAGACTAGAGATCCCAAGAAATAGGTTCAATTGGTAATAACAAGTCATAAAGTAATGAGAGTTTAATCATGCTAATAATCGATGAGTTTCATTATGAGAGCATGATATCCTGAAGCGATGTTAGGATGAGTTATTTAACTATTAATGTGTTCTATACTCTATGTTGAGTGGAGTACCTATCTACATGAGTATTTTTTATAGACACACCTATGTGAATGTAGAAGTGAGACCGCTTTTTATGAAATTCTTGGCAAAAGTTTCTAGAGCATTCACTATATTGAGATATACGTGCACGGTTGTAATGCACAGACTTTTTGACTTCACCCTGCAAGGTTTGTGTGTATAACGTTGTCAGAGATAGAGTTCAAAACTATGAGTTATTCTAGTATAATCTGAATCGTCAATACTATGTAAAGGTTCAAGTCGATAAACATCTTTATTTATGCACGACCTTATATTATTTTGCTCGATGAAAAGATTTTTTTATTAATTCAAGTGGGGGATTAATAAGAATTGATTATGAATTAAAAATTCAAAATTATCAAATTCAAAATTTTAACTTTAGTAAACGTTCAAATGCTTTCTCTGTATAATTATTACTCAACGTTTACAAAAATATTAAATATTAAAATTATCAATTTTCCTACATACGGTCATATAATTCTTATATATGTGTGGTGCTTCTATTTTTTAGAAGACATAGGAGTAAACAAAAAGAAAAAGGGGCATATGGAAGAGACGTGAGCAATATTTGAAAAAAAAAAGTCAATTTTATTTGAAAAGACAGAGAAGGAAAAAGCAATCTAGTTTTTGAAAAAGCAGAAAAAGAAAAGAAACTTGGGCTTGTTCCTTCACAAGTCGAGAGCAATATTAAAAAAGGTGGTTTGATTGCCGAGTGAAAACATAAGAAAAAAATAATCATTCACAAATTGCTTGCAGCTACTTTTGTTCCTACTGTTTTCTTGCGTTATTTTTTTCTGAGATATCGAGCAAATTATTTTAGATGTAAGTATATCAATCGTCTTGTGCGAAATCGATTGAGATAAAGATTTTCCGAGTATGTTTTATTCTGGAAACGTCGGGACCGAATTACTGTTAGCACATTTCCTGAACAAAGCCGCGAAATATCTTAAAGAGAGCGACATAGTCCGCAACTCAAACCAGTTTCGATTTTTTGGTTTCCTGATAAACGGTAATATTATTCTAAACTTTACCAACTGTATCGACAAAACTGATAAGAATTAAGATGCCTAAAACTTTGCCACAAATGTCTACTTCAATCACTTGTTCCCTATAGTAAATATTCTTCTAGCAACAACTAATCAAAGCTGTCATTAGCTGCAGCTTCTGTCGATACAAACTGTATCGACAAAACTGATAAGAATTAAGATGCCTAAAACTTTGCCACAAATGTCTACTTCAATCACTTGTTCCCTATAGTAAATATTCTTCTAGCAACAACTAATCAAAGCTGTCATTAGCTGCAGCTTCTATTGCAATACCCATAAGAACCCAAACAACCAAAACTGAACAGCACAACACTTACTTCTAGAGTTGGTAAAAAATCTCGAATCTTAATTGGAATTCGAAATAATTTTTCGTCTTAAATAAAAATTTCGATCGGAATTTGAGATAATTTCATACTGAATACAAAATCGGATTGGGATTCGGGATGATTTTTCGTCTCGAATCACAAATTTTAGTCTAAAATATCCTGAATCTCGAGCTGTTTAGTTTGGTATTCAGATCATCCATATTCAAAAACTAATCAGGATTTTACGGCTGTTTTTTGTTCCAAGGGTAATTCAGGAAAATACTCCTCGAACAAACCTCCATCAACTGTGAATTTGTTGTTGGGAACCAAATGCAAACTTAAAAGACAAATTGGAAAGCACACATACGAAATAGAAGATTAACGTGGTTCGGCGGAATGGATCCAACCTACGTCCACAGATACAAGTAAAATGGAGTTCTTATTACTGGCTCGGGTCTGAACGATCTATTTTCTTTCTCTAGCTCGAGATTATTTTCTCTCTATTACAAGCTACAAGTGCTTTTGAATTAAATTGATCAACCATTTACAATGAACTCTAAACCCCTTTATATACTAAGTCAAATTACATTGTTACGCTATCTTTGTGATGTCAGCCACGTGAACCTGCCATCACCGCGCGGGCTCTCTTCCCCAATTACCCTATGGATTATAGCTCAGCCGCCTGACACCTCTACGACCCGCCGTCTGATACAACTACTCTCTGCCACTCAAATCTCATTAAACCATGCTACTTTTGATAATTGTTACACGCTGTGCCACAGTGCCAGCCTGCACTCTAAATGCTCCCACGTGATTGTGTGTGTCAGTCAATAAGCTCGCAGCCCTGCTCAGCTGCTGGCCTACTTCTATCCCATCAATCCTTGGGAAGCCCAAACTTTCGTTCAGGGCTTAGTTCGCCCATTTAAAAACACAAAGCTACAACCTCGATCAACATTCTTGGGTCGGTCCGTCGGAACAAGTAACATCCTTCATCGCATCTCCGTCGGAACAAGTAACATCTTTATTATGGTAAATTCCAAATCTTTAGGCTTTTAAGCTTGATTTTGATTCCACCAAAATTTCCTCTTTCTTAGGGTTTTTTGCTCTCTCTTTGTTGTTGAAAAAATGAGAATAGTGCCCAATTCCCTCACATTGTCGAGATTTGTAGCTAGTGGGAGAGAGAAATTAATTTTTTATTTTAACAAAATAATTTGATTAAATAAAAATAAATATCTCATCTCACTACTATTGTTTCCAACAATGCCATATTGCCACATGTCACCATAATAAAGCATCCTACACATGTCTAATACACGTGAATTAATACACTTATTAATGCTTAATACATTTATTTAATAAATCAATTATTTAACACTTTAATTAATTAATCCATTTAATCTAAATTTATAATGTATTTATACATTTACAATAAATGTTAAAATACATTCAAGATTGACATATGTCCCAAAAAAATATTCGGTAATTAATTAATATATATCTAATCAAATTATGTATCAAATACACATACATATTAATTTAGGAAATTACCGAATACCACGCATGTGTAATTTTCATTTAACCGTTAAAAACGATTTCCAAATAATCAATATTATCCGTTTTAAGTCGCCTTAGTGCTCTATGAGTATTTTTGATTATGTGAGACTCTCTAAGTTCAGGTATATCCGTCATTGGATCAAATCCCGTGTCCATAATTTACCCACTCATAAATTATGACGACCACAGATATTCTCGCTGAATGATACAAGTTGAGATCTTCGCATACGTATAATCATTACGTCATAGGTATCCAAATAAATACCAGAGACATAGATATAATCGTCAAATCTCATAAGGTATTATCCCGTCGATGTATAGATTCGCGATTTCTCAGTAACACTCAGAACTCATTTCCGAGTGTACCATGGCCATGAATTTTATCAATCACAATCTCATGAAGTGGATACCTAAATCCTGTACGCAGGACTGACGGATCCTCTATGGACACATCACCGGATATTATGAGCATCAGTCCACACCCAACGAACAGGCGGGGGTCTAACCTAAAAAGGTCAAAGACGTGACTGTCATCAAAGTGTGAAGTATAACTCATATATCCACCGTGGTATCTCAACCATTGAAAACTAATATTCTGATATACGACATGTACCAGTCTCCCGGGTTTACTTTCGGACCAAGAATGTAAACTTTGACCATGAACAGTTTAAGAATCATATTGTTACAACGTTTCTCAATGTCAATTGCAACGCTTTTGCAATTACGTTTTAACTTAATCATTCTTAGGTCTAGTACGTCTTTACCATTTCTAATAAAAAATATTGACGAAACTGTAAATTTTATTTATAATAAAATATTATTGATACACATATTTACAAGGAAATACATGAGAAATCGGCACGCCGAGTACCAACTCCAACAACTCCAACAAGAACCCCTTAAATAATTTTCTAAATTTTAACCCCTTCCTATAAATGATAGAAAAATATAAGTCGTGTGTAAATTTAAAAATTAAAATTTCATTATACTTTTGCCCCTAATCTTAGTTAGGCCTGTGCGGTAACCAGGGTCGAATGGCCCTATGCATTGAATCTCAGCCTCGAGAAAACGTTTGTAACCATTTGAATAAAGAGTCATGGCATGAATACATGATCTGTTTCAAAATTCTTTCCCCAGCATAA